>JAPZDY010000012.1:4339939-4351696 GCA_029783645.1 Ctenochaetus hawaiiensis
CAGGTCATCTTTAAGACTATTGTTTTACAGACTAGATTTTAAATTTTGTTACAGAAGTGATGTAAACATTAACTGGAGAACAGGATGCAGACTGACACAAACACACCTGTCACTTTAGCAGAAGTCTGTGTACCATCAAAATGAGTTTGAGCTGTTAATTAAAGGGGGAGTAGTTGGTTTATGCTCAAAGGAAGATTTTTCAACAACAACTAAACCGATCTTTTTCCTGCTCTTCAGGAGGATTACCTGTCAAGTTGAAATGACCTTTTGGCTTTCCTCCAGTGCCACCCTGAGGACAAACTTTACATCTTTAGCTCCACTACTGGTAGGGCTTTTAAAATAGGTAAATCACCATTGTTAATATTGTGGCTAATTTAAGTGATATTTAAAGTAAATCTTAAATTCACTGTGAAACGTTATTGCTGAAGGATGTAGTGATTTTTTTTTGTTTAACTTACCTGCTTGTCTTGCTCCTGTTGTTTAAAAACAAAATCAGTTTGTTTTTTTCATAATTTATCAGGAAATTTAAACTCTTCTTTTTTAAAAGAAAACATTCTTCTATTTGAATTTCCTAAACCAATCAGAGTAGCCAACAAATAGGATATAAATTGATATAAGCTAAAACTGTCTTAAACATTATTCATGACTAAATGTGCAAAATTTAAGACATTGCTATTAGCTTTAGCTGTTCATTCTGTTTGGTGCTAATTAGTAAACCTATATGTTAGCATGCATGCTAACATACATTGCTAAAGTGGTCAATATAATAAATCTGTAAGACATCAGTTAGTTAGCATGACCGTTGTAAGAATATTAGCATGCTAATGTTTGCTGTTAGCTCAAAGCACCACTTTGCCTAACGACAACACAACAGAGCCTCAAACATGGAAGTCTCGTCTCAATATTAAAGTGCTAAAGTGTAATGGCATTTTATAGCTGTGGTTTGTCAATGTAATTTTTCAATTTTATTGTCTATTTTTTGTCTCAGTTTCCACAGCTTTGACTTTGAACAGCAAATTTGGAGTTTTTCCTATTTACTTCAATACAATTAGAGTTTTATCACAGCAGCATCTAATGGACATTAAAAAACTGCAACCAAACACACTTTGGCTTTAACTGGGACGCTGAGCTGGAGATTAGCAGAATAACACAAGGAGCAAACAGGAGGTTCATCATAATTGTTTAATCAGATAAATGCAGATCAGGAAGTCAGTAGTTTTTTTAAATATAAAACACTGTAATTCAACATGAACAATGTACAAGAGAAGAATCTTTAGACAATCTTTTGAATGTCTCATATATTAAAGCACCATCAAATCATTGATCATTGTTCTTTTAATCTATAGGATTACATTAAATACCATAAATGAATACTTACATTCAAATGATCCTAATAGTGTCTATTAGGCACTATGTTTATATAATAAAGCTTTTATTACAGCAAAAGTAAAAAATAACAAGAGGATGACAATAGAAAATAAGAGAGAAATATCTTAAAAAATGTGTGAAAACACTTTCAAATATATACACAGTGTGTGTGTATGTGTGTGTGTGTGTGTGTGTTCAGATTGCATTGTTGTTATTGATCTCCATCCTGCTGATCAGCTCAGTCACCAGTTGCTGCACAGTGTGAGAACGCAGCCGGCCGACCTCCAGGACGCCCTCATGGTTCACACTGTCTGAGTCCTCATAACTCTTCACCACCTGTGCAAATCAATCAATCAATCAATCAATCAATCAATCAATCAATCAATCAATCAATCAATCAATCAATCAATCAATCAATTAATAAGTTTTTCAAAGCTCTCTGTCAGTCCAATAGTTAACAAGCTGACCCCAGAAGGATCATTTTATCAATCTTGCAAATAAGTTGATCAGTCTGAATCCATCAGTACACTGGTGTATTGATCAGTATATTTACCTTGTTGGTGATCAGAGAGAGGCCAAAGACTCTGAGGCCGCAGTGAGTTGCCACGACAACTTCAGGAGCCGTACTCATACCTGTAAACAAACACCTGAAGTGACTACGACAGGCTGCAACAGAACAGTTGATACTGGTGCTGATGTAAATACTAATAATTGAATGTTACTACAGCACTGAAAGCATAACTGTGTGAGCAACTACTCACATGATCAACAATGATGAAAAGTTACATAAAAAATCCCAGAATTTTCTGTCAACATTATCAGAATCCTGGAATTCTGGAAGTCATAAAAATAGGAAAGACATCCTGCTCCACAGAGGATAAACCCCATTTAATTTAATGACTAGTGAGGCTCTAAGAAGAGAGATGGTGACTGCGATAAATGATGGAGACTCAGGACTGGACACTGTTTGTCTGGTGTGCATGTGTCTGTGTGTGTGTGTGTGTGTGTGTGTGTGTGTGTGTGTGTCTTACCAACAGCATCCACCCCGAGTCGATGCAACATTCTTGCCTCAGCGATGCTTTCGAAGTTTGGCCCACCCACCATGGCGTATACGCCCTCCTGCATGATGCTGGTCACTCCCAGCTGTTTGGCGATCTCCATCGCTATGCGACAGAGACCTTTGTCATAGCAACCTGACATGGCTGGGAAACGGGGCCCGAACCTGTAAACAACAAATGATCAATGGCTTTAAACAATGGACACTTAACCTTGAATAAAAACAACAAAATTTAACAACTTAGTCAGCACAAGAAACATTACAATAACACTACAATATAGAATAAAAGTCTGACTTTTAGTTGCATGAAAGACAATGAAATAAAAACAAACAACAAGTAAAATAAATAAACAAAGCAACAAGCTCATTAAAAAAGGTAAATAACATAAACAAAAACACCACACAACAAGGTAAATATGTGAATTACTTGTCGTCGTTGGGTCCGCAAAGTGGGTTCAGACCCACCAATCCGGGGAAGTTGATGTGGTCTTTGATGACCATGATGTCACCAGGCTGCAGGTCGTCGGCCAATGAGCCGGCAGCATTCGTCACAATCAGAGTCTCAACACCAAGCAGCTTGAAGACTCGGACTGGAAACGTCGTCTTATAAACAAACAAACACAAGAGGCTTCCTGTCAAGGTTTGTTACCATGGAGACAATGGTTTTTCACATGATGTATTATGTCCCATGATACTTTGCAAACTTTTAATCTTTATTTTAACTTTTGCCCTTTAAAGTTGAAACTCTCAGGCAGTATTTCCTGACAGTTATATAACCAACCAATGAAATGACTGGAAACTTTTAAATTAAGAGATTTTATGCACTGAGTTCAGCCTGACAGGAAGAATATTTTGTCGACATGTGTTGAATCCTATTTTTGATGTATCCAGGTTTACTTAAACTGGTTTTGTTCAGATACTTATTTGTAAAGAATATTCTTAAGATCGACAATAAGAAGACGGTCAGGTTTACTCAGCATAACATCCGTGTGTGAGTGTGTGAGGAACAATAGCAACATTCAGCAGTCTGCTGAAAGGCTGCATGTGACCTGAGCAGTGTTCACAAATACAGATACACATAAACACACACACACTCTTTCTCTCTCAAACACACACACACACACACAGACACACACACACAGGTCATGTTACAGGTTCAGTTTCACGCTCCAAGGTTACCCCAAGGTTGCTTTAATCAGCTCAAACAGTGTTTTTGTGTGTGTTTGCATATTTGCGAGTGTGTGTGTGTGTTTCCATTTGTAAGATTTATTTGTGTTGTGCGCAAAACACAAATTACCATGTAAACTGGGTGAAAACACTGAAATGGTGCATTCATTTGCACCCTGCTGGTCTGTAAAAGTGTGACACTGTTTGCGGCTCCAGCATCTGATCCCAAAACCACAAAGAGCACAAAAAAATCTCCAGCTTGGGGAAAAACTAATTTGAATAAAATGAGTGCTTTAGGCAATACTAACAGTTGAAGTAAAGTTAAGGTCATTGTGCTACTTTAATGTCCATAAAATTGGGGAGTTTAGGAGACAGGTTAAACAGATTTGTTTAAATGAAAACAGCAGATATTCTGATTTTTAGTCCCCAAATTGCTCCAAAAACACTGTATAATTCTGTCTTTTTTGTATATCTGTACATATTTCTGTTCTTGTGCTTCTTCAAAACTTGATTTTCTCTCTTGGGATCAATAAAGGTTTTTCTGCCATCTTTCCTCAGCAACTTCCTGCCTCTAAAACACTCAGCTCCCACCGTCATCTGACTTAGCTTAGCATAAGATTGGAATTGAGAAAAATCTGACCTTTCTCTGTCCAGCAGTTACAAAATCCACGTACCAATAACTCCAAAGCTCATTAATCAACTGCTTTATTTCATATTAAATCTGCACAAACAATGATTTGCTTTTATACAGGAATTATTTATGTACCAGATCAGATCATTTCTCGTGGCCTGAACCAGCAACTCTCTGGAGGTTTTGCTGGTTGCCTGGCAACTGCTTCTCTATAAAATGGATTTTTTTTTTTTCTTATCTTTGGACAGAGGTGGTCAAGAAAGATGAATAAATGATGCCAATGTAAAAGTGTGTGTGTGTGTGTGTGTGTGTGTGTGTGTGTGTGTGTACCTTGCAGAGGGAGTGTCCTTCATACATGTGGAAGCGACCCTGCATGCACACACACGTCTTCCCCTTCAGCTCCCCAAAAACCAGCCGTCCTGCATGGCCCTGAACTGCAACACACACACACACACAAACACACACACTTACAGAGTCAGAATTACAGTGAGGGACTGGTTTAATGTTCACCAACATTATATTAGAGGTAACATGTAAATCTACATATGAACCAGACAGTGCTAAGAGTTTTCACCTGCTTCCAGTCTTTGTGCTCAGCTAGGCTAAACATGCCTTGATAAACAGACGGTGCTGTGCAGATGTTTTTTTTTTAGGTCAAGTCAGATTTTAACATTGTATTTCACGTCTTTAAATAGTTTTAAAATCATGCTTATACTTCTTATAGATCAGTTGTTGTTTAATGTTTAGCTTTTAGTTGAGCTGATGAATGATTACAACCAGATTGATCTACAGTACAGTTTGATGATCAGATGGATTTGTGCAAGTCAGAACATGAATTTTGTCTTTTATCACTAAACATAAAAAAGTACTGACAGTCTCAGAACCTAAATTTGAACAAAATGACTTATAGTCAATAAATTCAATTTTTAAATTTTTAGAAAAAGAGACCACTCCACTCGCAGAGAGGTGTTAATGTAATCTGTCTTTTGTTCCTGTAAAATATACATTAAAAAAATGTGGTAAAGAGGTTTTTACTGCAAGTTTTGAATCAGAATAATAGATCAGTCAATGATAAAATTACTCACATTTATAATTTAATATTTTCCATATCAAAATAAAAATATAAATGTTGACTACCTGTGCTCTGTGGGAAGCCCGGTATGTCAGAATAAGCGAAGGAGTCTTGACACTTCAAGGTTTCAGCGAGCATGCCCAGTCCTGACCCACAGATGATGGCCACCTGGGGGCGGTGCTTCGTCTGAGACAATAACCAATTAGCTGTCTTCTGGTATTCGTCATGACTGCAGACAGACAGGAGACGAGAAAATGAGGTAATTGTTTTTTAATTTTTATGGGAGGAAGTTATTTATTTAAGTGTGTGCTGAATCCAAACCAACGGATCTGATTATGTGGTGCGTCATCATCATCATCATCATCATCATCATCTCTTCAGTACAATATTAAATAAGTGTCAAAAGTATTTTAGGCATGTTAGATCTCTCTCCTTTCTCTTACTGTATTTTTTTTTAAATATCCTCACATATTCTGACTCTATGAGGCAAAAGGCAAAAGCCTGAATCAGGAAGTGGAGCTCTGCAGTATTTATGGACATAAATATAGATAATCTGATTAAACTCTGTGTTTCTTTACAGCCTGACTGATCCTTTGTGATTATAGTGAAGCTGCTGAGCAACATGTTGTCAAAACTGACAGCAATGACCCTTAAAGAAAAGAATTTTACATTTTAGAATAAAATAACAGATTAACAAGAGACAATGCACTGAATAGTCACAAGCACTCACATCATTGTTTACGTTTCCTAAATATCTCAGTAAAGTATCTGTGTTTTTAAGAAACTGTTTAACATTTTGGTGTTTTAGTGAGAAGATTGATAACACTCTCATATCATGTCCAATAAATATGAAGCATCAGGACGAAGTAATTCACATTCAGACTGGATTCAGGGAAAAACTACAAAGGTAACAAAATCCACCTACCAACATTTCAATTATAATCTATTTTATTGTAAAAAAAAAGTTAATTTGAATTTTTTTGTTCCAGACTGTTTTCCTGTTTTCCTGTTTGGACCTGTGACTTTCTGCCTCCACTGATTGCCTAGTAAGGCTCAAAGACTTAAGCGATAAAGTTTTGAGTAGGGATGGGTATCGTTAGGATTTTTATGAATCCGATTCCGATTCTGGTTCTGCTTATCGATTCCAGTTCCTAACGATTCCTTATTTCGATTCCAAAATAGTAAAAAAATAGAAGGTCAATTGTTTATTTAACAAAAGTAACTTTATTCCTTTACCTTTTAAGAAAATGGTAAACAAAAATAAAATCCTGTCTGAGCAGCATTAGTACTAAAATACTAAACTGTCTCTTTTTTTTTAATATATATTTTTTTGGGCTTTTAAGCCTTTAAGTGATAGGACAGAGTTGAAACGGGTAGACAGAGAGAGGGTGTAGTGACATGCAGCAAAGAGTCGGAGCCGCAATTGAACTCGCGACCGCTGCGCGGAAGACTGAGCCTTTATATATGGGCAGCGCGCGCTACCCAGTGAGCTAAACAGCGGCGTGTTGATGTCAGCGTGAATGCGTGACGTAGTCACGTAACAGACAGGTCCTGATTCCTGGCAGACACGCAGCCATTGTAAAAAAGGTTACAAGTGCGTCCAAGAACCGATAAGCAGAACCGAATGTAAATATTTTTTTATGGGTACCCAGTACCCGCCGTTTTTGAACCGAATTTCGGTACCCAACCCTACTTTTGAGGGGGAAGTACGAGGATTGTTTTTATTTCCTTTACTGTAAAAATGCAGTTTGATGCCATATTGTTTCTGTGAAATGAGATACATAAAATTAAATTTACTCTTATTTAATTTCTCCTTTTTGGTTTTCTTTTCCAGTTTTTTTTCCAGTTTATTTCTCCTTTGCTTCAAATTTGTTACTTCCTTCATTGTCTTGTTTTCTTCTCTTATACATTTAAACACCAGCGAGAAATGTAAATGCTTTTTGGTACCTGATTCCTACAATAAAAATACACAAATCAGGTTGTGTCTTAAAGGTTGCCAAGTTTGGTTGTTCTTTGGTCATAAGCTAATAACCAGAACAAGAAATGAGAAAAAACAACTCTAAAATGTTTTTTCAAGACTTTTTTTAAATTCCTTTTTTAATTTGCACATTAAGGTTTTTATAGATTAATCAAAAAGAAAAAAAGCCACCTGTTTAAGAGTTTACAGTAGATATAGGCACTGACGAGGGTTCACAAGCCAAAAAGATCATTAAACCCTGGTCTCATATAATGAGATAAAGATTTAAATGTTACTCATAAAAAAGCAGCACAACAATAAAAACATACACTTGTTGTAAAAGAGACACAACATAAAGAAACTATAAAGGTGTTTTCTTACCTGATTTGTTCTTTACTGTGCATGATGGACGGATAATATGAAGCAGACTGGTGTGTGTGTGAGTGAGTGTGTGTTTCTGTGTGCAGCCTCTGTCACTGTCTATCAGTGTGTGATGGAGGGACAGTCAGAGCCAGCTTTTGCTGATCGGCCTACATATTTGCTGATCACATGCTCTTGATTGGTCAACAACTCGTCCATTCATTAGCAGCAGCCAATGGGGCTACAGGGTTTTACACGTGTGTGTGTGTGTGAGTAGATTCCTGGGAATTTTTTTTTTTTGATTGTGTAAATAGTTTTGCGTCACGCCCCCGCTGACAGTAACGTGATTTAACTTCATTGTTAATTCACTCTAACTCTGATCCTGAGGCTCAACACACGCTCTCTCTCTCTCTCACTCTCTCTCTCTCACACACACACACACACACACACACACACAGAGTCAGCTACAACTGGTTCCTGACCGCCTCCTAACAAACACTCATGCTGTAAGACTTAAGCAGTTTATGAATGGATAAAATAATATCCATTATTTACATTACAAAAGAGGTCACAGCATTCATTACAGCCTCAATATGAAGGTTCTACATGGAACAAACATTCGGCAGACCAGTGTTTGTTTTTGTGTCCAAATTGAGACCAATACTCAGTTTTAGATGGCACCTGAATTAATTTCTTGTTCAGTTATTTTCTGTATACTGTGGAGTACAAATATTAGCCCCAAGCTGCTAAGCACACTGTAATGATTCCTTTAAAATTAGGTTTTCCTTTTTACTACATATTAATTTTGTACCATTTGGGGAAATTTTCTTAAATAAAACTTGACACGCACAAACACACACACACAAACAGTGGCACGGACTATATTCATTACCTTGTAGCTTCTACTTAGCCAGATCTAGTTTTTATAACATTAAATAAACGGATCACTTTTTTAAACCTAAACAAATATTCAAGAACACAATACTACTGGTGAATGTTTGGAGAAATACTTTTATCTGCTTCTTTGCCGAGAGTAAGATGAGTTGATACACTTAAACTCTGACATTTGTTTGTTAAATAGGCTAAAGGTAGCAGCCACTTAGCTAAGCTAACATAAAGAGAACAGTCTTGGACACAGACGTTTAAGCTCTGTTCTGCAGTAACAACATTCACTGATAAGCACCTGTAAACACTCAATAAATAACTTATTATGTCTTATTTCTTCCTGGAAGGCTATCTCTGTAACTTGGCTGTTTTGATTATGTAACCCTATTAGATAATACGATGTAGCAATTTTATCTGCAGATCATAATTCGATTAAGTTTAAACATTAACTTCATAACTAACATAATAACAAGGTAATCATAAAAAGTTGTTTTTAATGTATTTGCCTGTTCAAAAACAAGCTAGGCTATTACTGCTAGCAGTTTGCTTTAGGTCAGCTTGTTTAAAGGATTAGTTAGCTGTTGATACAAAATTATCTTGTAACTTGCTTTAAAATGTCTCATAATATAAAAAGTGCCCTCTAATAACCTGAGCTGCCTATACAGTTAGCAAGTAAGATAATCAAAGTTTGGCTTCAAATGAGGCGCAATATTAAAAATTTAAACACACATTATTTTTTATTCTTTCAAATTGTAACATGATAAAAAAAATTCCTTAGTTAGGTTAAATTTTTTGCTATCTGAGCCTGGAAAACCCTGTTGGATCCCAACTTGGACTCAAAGCCTGGTTCAGTAAATTAGAGCTGAGTTGTGGCGGTTTAACTCACAGCAGCTCGTCGGTCGGTTCTGTTTTAATTGAAAGTCCACAACGAGTCTCATGACCGCTTACACACCTCACATGTTTCCCTGCTGCTGCTCTGATCGGCTGCTGCTAATGAGGCTCATGTGGGTCTGATGGACGAAAGCTGAAGGACTGAAACCACAGCTGAATCTTAACCAGTGGGACCATTTAAACTGTCCTTTACACTGAAAAAAACTCAAAACTGAGCCTCTGTTTATGTCATCCTGCAATAGTCTGATGAAAAAGTTTTTAAAAAGTGTTCAAGATCAGAAATGAAACAAAAATTTATACTCAACAAAAGTTCAGATTCAATAAATATGAACCAAAAACTCGGTTCACTTTACATGTTTCACGTGAGGCCGATCTGCCTGAAAATAAAACAGATAAAACTGTCTCCTTTGGTCAGTCTCATTTTTTAGTTCAACACGTGCCAGTGTGTGCATATGTGTGTGTGTGTGTGTGTGTGTGTGTGTGTGTGTGATTTAACTGAAGCCATGAGGAAGCTGGTTAGCAGGTTATTGAGTAAAGCACAGCTGTCGGTTAGTGATGTACACTGACTGAGAGCCAAACAGACAAACTGCTGTCATACAGTGTAAGAATATTTTTACGTACCTGCACAGCGACTCACAGTGAAACTATGAATAGTAAAGTGATTGTTTTCACTGAAACAAGTGAACCACTTTGGTTAAGGTTAGTTTGTGAAATAGTCCCAAGTGCAATATTTGTGATTCACTTTGGTTAATGTTTCAGGAAGTTGTCATTTTGGTTAAACAGTCATAAAAAAATCTGTTTGTCACGTAATCAGGAAAAGGGTTCATGACACAAAGACACGATTTTTTCATCTTAAGTTGAGCTCACTGTCACAAAGATTTACAAAACTTTGTCTGTTTTTTTATCAAAAATCCTAAATTTTGCGACTGTTTCATGACTTGCTGTGATAATGGGCAGCATTGCGATTTGATTTGTTACAGACATTCATGGCACCCGGAGGATGAATTGCAATAACTTTAGTGATCCCATAGCTTTTCATCTAACTTCATAATCAGGTCAAAACTTTAACTTTGGTTTATGAACAAAATTTTGCAACTAATAACATTCCCATTAACCTAAGGCAAGTAAAGACATATGTTTTTATTTATAATTAGCATTTAATAGCATATAAGCTAAGATAGCTAAGCATTTACCATGCCACAAGCAAGGTTGTAAACTTTTGTCTTCTATCCTCTCAAAATTAAACCATGCTGGTCAGTCATTTTGGCTGGTGCTCCAAAACGGTTCCTGTTTATTTTACAGTGACAAAGAACTCCGGTTAGGTGCAAAGTCGAAATTCAGAGGACATTACTGAACAATCAAATCCATGCAGGGAGGAGTTGGACTGAATGAATGAGTCCAAAAAACACTTTTGATACAGACGACTGCTCTTTGATTACTGTTGTTTCAAAGTTCAACTCATTGGCCAGATTTCAATCCAAATGTATTGCCAATTTTCAACAAATTTGAAAAGAAAATATGAATAAAGAAATACTTGATTCCACCCACTTCTGTCGTGGGCTTACCAAGAGTTTGTTTATCAAGATAAACAGTAGGTGGTACCAATTCCCCAGTTGGGTGCCATTAAAACCAAAAGCAGAAAAACAAGGCGCTTTGTCATCTCTTCAGTGAAGATGGAGTTTCAGTGGATGTTTGAGTCAAATGTTTCATGTATGTCATGAATCTTTTGCTAAATCTGTTGACATTGCATTTTTTTCACTAACTTCTCCTCTTTAGCCAATTTTTACAATTTTGCAAAGTATGCAAAATCTGCATAAAACTGATGGATGAACCAATGCTGGTTTGTTTAAGTGTGACGAATATTATTGTAACCATGATGATGAAGGTCTCCAAACCTCAAAAATTACTTATTTTATTTCACAATGTTTTCCTAAACCAAGCCCAACATTTATAAGCTGGACGACCAAGATTGCAAGTCTAAATTCTTGCAGGTACATTTTTAAAAGCTCCAACCAGATTTTTTTGTGTCTGGTCAAAATATAAATCAAATCAAATCAAATCAAATTTATTTATATAGCACATTTAAAAACAACCGCAGTTGACCAAAGTGCTGCACAATGTAAAACAATAGCACAAAGAAATATTGCAAAAACACACGTATTAACAGAAGAAAAACCATTTTATAAACCCAAATAAAACAATAAAAACAATTAAAAACATTGAAAATCCTAGAATATTAAAAATAAATAAAAAGAGTTAAAATTATTACAAAAAATCAAAGGCTATTGAGAACAAGTGTGTTTTAAGATTTGTCTTAAAAGTTTCAATGGAAGGTGAGCATTTAATTAAAAGTGGAAGGCTGTTCCATA
>JAPZDY010000012.1:4354467-4365254 GCA_029783645.1 Ctenochaetus hawaiiensis
GTAATTTCATTACATTTTTCAGAAGTAATGAGTAATAAGTAACTAATTACTTTTTTGGAGTAACTTCCCCAACACTGCCTTCCAACAGTGTTTTCAAACAACATGCCCCATCTAAACGGTGTCTATGACTGTTTCCCTTTTCCCATAAAGCTGTGCATTTGTAAAAGAGATGTATGAGGTTTGTAATGGTTTTGAAAAGCAAAGACAAACACTAACATCCTACCAAGAAGGATGTCAGATCAGAAAACACTTCAGTGCCAAACTGAAACATCACAGAGTTTTAAGAAAAACCTCAGCAGATTATTGGTTCCTTGTGGAATCAGTGAGTAATCTAAAATCTTGAGGGTCCTTCAAGTGGCACATTTGGCTTCATTTTACATGAAAGAATATAATTTCCAATCGGGATCAGATTTGACTTTAACAGTTAAATTTGTGTCATTTGACTTGCCGTCACATGTTGCATTGACTGAGTCCAGTTGGCTCGGCTGCTCTTCGGTCTGGATGCTGCTGCCTCTGTGGGTTTTAATGCTCAGCTGAACGCTCAACATTACCGCGTTCCTTCACCTCAGCCACAATGTGAAAAATGTGAGTGTGACTGCGTCCGGTCAAATGTCATTCACATATTTAGCATTCTAGGACGTATGTGATGTGCAAGCAGTCTGTCAGCGTCCTGCTGCATGTTTCATTTTCAGCCTAACGAGGCCAGAAAATATGTTAAAGCTTCTTCACACAACACAGAAACCATCAGTAGTAGTAAATATCAGATGTCCATGTTTAGGTTTAATTTAAACAGCTGAAATTACAGCTTTAAAATATTCTTATATCGACGTCAGACTCAGTGATATTAGACAGATATTTACTCATCGGGTGTGTGGCTTCAGGAAGTAACAACCTTTATCAGCTACACTATCACAGCAAAAGATAAATGATGCTTTTATCTCATAGTATAACGTCCAGTTGAATATATGTGACTCAGGGACTTTAAATCATGTTGGCGTCGAGCCTGCAGAGATTGAGATGTGTGTCGGTGCATCACTTCGCTCCACACTGACATTTCTTGACCAGTGTTGAATGGATTACAACCAAATATTGTGCAGACATTTATTTTCTCTGTGTTGATCCTCAGAGTTTGGTTCAGACATTAGTGATGTTGATCCCTTGACTTTTCATCAACATCGCCATCAGCATGTTAAAATTTTTATTAATGCTTTACTTTAACTTGAAGGTCTGCAAACCTTGACAGGCCCTGTCACTCTGAGTTAATACAAGTCAGACGTTTTTAGTTTTTTAATGAGCTCAGGTTGAACAATGGTTATTTTAACCTCTCACTTTTCATTGTTGCCATACGTTAACAGAACACACACACAGTATGAAACACTGTTATCTGATGCTTAAAGAAAAGCCGCATTTTGGAAGAATTTTTTTTGGAAAACACTGCAAATAGAGAGCCAGCTGGTCAGAGTTAGATCCAAATCTTTCATTTTATCTGATTCTCTGATGCATTATGCTTTTTCTGCAAGGGACAGTCAGTATTAATGTTTGTGGGCTTGATATTTGTGTTTGGCATTTACATTTTACGGGTGTGTACGTATGTGTTTTTTACATGTAGTATTGCTGTCAGAATGGGCTGAGCTCAGGCTGAAAACTTGCAGGCATCCAGACCAGGACTGCAAGTTTTGATCCACTCAGGACTCTACTTTAATTTATGATCAAATGCCTGTAAAATAACAACAACCTTTAATTTGGTAACACTGACTTATTAACGCTGACGTGTGCAGATATAGGTCACACATAAATTATGTAAAATACTGCCCATCTTACATATTCAGTGTAAATAAATCAAAAAGTCCCACTCAAGTTCATGTTTTTCCATCATTTCTGTCTTTAAAGTGATCGTCTGGTGCACAAATGAACATTAACTCTGTTTTTGTTTGCTTTTATCATCCCTCCTTCATAAGCTGCTTATTAATAGATGATTTCCTGATGTTCTTCTAATGTAAATGATGAATGAAAACATTCACATCATTAATGAATTTATATATAGTTTTAATGAGTCTAATATTTCTGTTTTAGGTGTGTATTTCTTTTAAAAGTCAGGTCACATTTACAGTCAATTATAATGCAACAATCATCAGTCACAAACATGAAAATCAGTCTTTTTAAAACATTGTAGTTCAGTGTGTGTGGATCTCAGCCAGTGTTGTATTTACAGATATAAGTTGTGTCTTTAGTTTCTCCTGATGGTCACGAGGTTTTTGTCTCTGTGTAAGTGGGACAAACTCTGCAGAGACTGACGCATGTCTCCAAAAACAAAGTCAGTGTGTAAAATCCTGAACACGTCAGAGGATATTTCAGATTCTCGACTCACAACGTCTGCTGAGTGATAAATGACGAGTTTATTTTGTTTCTGACTCTGAGTGAAGCTGTGAACAACAGCTCATGTTTTTTTTCTGTCGGTGTGACGTCTGAATGACACAGCAGGAACCACAGAGGGAGAATATCTGGACGCCATGTTGGAAAAACTGGGATACAACAAATACAACAATAAAACAGTAACAAGGGTCCCCAGACAGTGGTTTTTATATCTTACAGAACTAGTGTTATTTTGATGGATAAAACTATATTAACTGAATTCTTATACTATAAACTTTTAATTTAGATACCCTGTGTGTTGTTTAATTCATTATTTTCATGTTTTTCCATGTGTTCTCTTTCCTCCTGTGTGTTTCGTTAATTTGCAGCAGGTTGTCTCTCATTTGATTTGATTGATTTTCAAGAATTAAATAAAATAATTTCTGTTTATGACAGAAAAGAATCGTTATTAGGATGCTTTCTGATCAAGTGTGTGTCACATTATTCCCCATTTATCCAAATTATATTGAGTATTGATAAATATCCTGATCTTTGACTGTGTGTCATGTGGACGACCAACACTAATCAGAGAGACGCTGCACTGCCGCATGACTTCATCACCACCTCTGAGCCTCCTGCTACACTTTGCTATAAATACACTGAAACTTAATAAGTCTACAAACTGGAAAGTTGGAGTTATTATTAGTTTGTTATGAGTGCAAGTATTAAATACAAAAGATTTTAAAGATGGTTTATTTTGAGGTTAATATTTTCTGGCCTCATTTCATTAAAGCTCAGGTAAGAAGATGAGGCATATTACAAATTTTTACATATTTCTTCTAGAAAAAACAAAAACCTGCTGATACAGTGGAAACTGTAGACTGAAAACATGCTAAACTGATAGCAGAATAAAATCAATCTGCATATTAATAACTTTATAGTGGATTTTGTTGGTGAAGTCGCTCTTGAATTGAGGAATAGAATATGAACATCTTCACACTCGATAAAGGACTACAAACGTGTTTTATCGAGACTCCTGCAGGACTTTGAGGCTCTGAACATCCCTCATCTTTCCTAAAAGATCACCTCAGTCATGGATGAGACTCTGCAGCTTCTTACAAAACTCACATCCAAAATTACAGAATTTTGTGCAAATAAACCGTGACCATCAGCTGTCGGTCACAAGTTTGGCTGCCAGCTGCCCTCCGACTGCCTATGGTGAACCGCAGAGGGGTTTCACTGCACTTTCAACAAGGAGGGAGCTGTGCATGGACACACACACTAACATCGTCTGAAAATCAATTTTTAATATCCGTCACTGCACTTATTATTACATCAAGGAGAAACTCTATGCGACCTCTCAAAACCCGCATACAATGATGGTATTTAAGGTTTAATGGTTGTGAAAAATCAAGTTTGAGAAAAGCAAAGCTACAGTCATGAGACCAAATAAGTGAAAAAACAAGAGCAGGTAATGACAGAAACAGTCAGGAGGTTTTAGTGATGATGATTTAAAACATGAGTATGATTTTTAAAAGTCAGGACATTTTTAATAAGTGAAGACAGAAAAAAAGTGAGAGCAATTTTGTGAAGTTAGGACATTACTCTTAGGTTTAGATATTTTTAAGAAGTGGAGACATTTTGGGGGGGAATTGTAAACATTTCCTTACCTTGCAGACACTTTTAGAAGTGCTGGCTATTCTGTCATGTAAGGAGATCTTGGAAAGTGGGGAATTTTTGTTTTGTATGATGTGTGAAGGACAGATGCTTTGCGGTAAAGATTGTCCTTCAGACCTGAATTTGGTGAATTAAGAAACATTGGAACATATCTAAAACAAATTCAACTGCCAGTTAACATTTAAATGAAAATGTCAGAAGACAGAAGAAGAGGGAGAGATATAAATAACGCATATAAAACCTAAAGAGTTGGTGGAGTTTGTCTCCCTCTAGTGGCTGAAAGTTGCTCTGCATCACATCTAATTCAGTCATATTGAATCACTGTGGTGACAGAAACGTACAATGACTGTTTACATTAATCACACGGCTCTGTCTTCAGACTCCATGTTGAACTGGTGACAGTAAATCAGCTGATCTGTGAGTTAAAACTGTTCTGGAGTCAGTGAACAGCTGCTGAGATCTGACCCGAGTCTGTCACATCTGGACCGTTCCAATGTCATTCATCACCAAAGGGTGTGTATGTGTGTGTGGTGGGTTATTGGCGATTGTGTGTGTGTTGCATCATGCTGACATTCTGTGCAGATCCCACACACACACATAAACACACACACAAACACACACACACAGAGTCCAGCAGATGTGAGATAACTGGACTGGTTTCATGACAGAAAAAACATCATTAAAAGTCCTTTTATAGTTTATTTATCAACTGTTTTGAAGGATAAAAATATTTTGACACTAGAACCTTAAGTCCTCGACCTTTGTGTGGCTGAAACTCATTTTTTTGCTGCTGAAATCTCATTTGTGGTATAAATTTAGATTATCAGCTCTGTTATGAACTTAAGTTTGAAACTTTTTTCAAATTTTTGCCTTTATTTTGATAGGACAGCTGAGAGAGACAGGAAGGGAGGGGAGGAAGGCTGGGCTGTTAGTATGCTCATCAGGTCTTGTGCTCATTTTTGTGAGTTAGCACTGGCTAGCTTGATGCTAGCAGGTTATATTTCATGAGCAGAGCAGCTTTGAGGGCAAATATAGACTGTAAGAGTTTAACACCAGCAACTTATTTATAACTAAACCAAAACTATGACATGATGAATGATGTTTTGACTGGAAGAATGCACCACCACTAATATTAAATACTGAAACTTGTTTATTAAATATCTACTTTTAATTGTTTATTATTACTACTATTGTTAAAATTTGTTCTATCTTCCTTTTTTGTTGTTACTTTTCACTTTATCACTACTATTATTTTGTAATAATGTTGATTGCTGTTAGAGATAAATAAAATAAACTGAACTAAATTAATGTCAGATGTCTAAAAAACAACACAACTATAGAGAGGACGTGACCTAAGGTATGGAGCTGAGTTTAAAAGGAAGCTGAACCACATAAGAGCACAAGAAAAAAAAGGAAAGTTAAAATAAAAACTGAAAATATTTTATTTCATTTGAACTAATTCCCTTTTTTGTGCTTAAATGTCAAAGTGTGTGCGTGGATGTTGCTGCTGCTTCAATGCAACTGTTAGTCTAAAGTGTGGATGTGACATCATGGCAGTATGAGGTCAACACACACACTCACACACCCACGCAAACACACACACACACACAGACACACACACACACACACACACACACACACACACACACACACACACACACACACACACACACACACACACACACAGGTCAACACTCTGTAACTCTTCTGCAATCAGAGGCTGACTTCATCCTTCATCCATCCTCAGTGTGTGTGTGTGTGTGTGTGTGTGTGTGTTGGTCAGCATTGCGTGTTGATTGCACCTCGTTACGGCAGAAAGCAGCAGGATGGTGTTGGAGGGAGTGTGTGTGTTTGTTTGTTTTGTTTGTTTCAGTCGGAGACGGGCGAGTGTGTGTGTGTGATGGTGTGTGTGTGTGAGTGTGTGTGTGTAGGGTATTGCCTCAAGTTGCATTTGATGGTTGCACAGGAGAGCAATGAAACCACGGCCACACACACACACATACACACACAAACACACACGCACAAACTTAGGAGTTAAAATAATTATAATATTTGATGTTTTTTCTTTATTTACATTGTTGTTTTTACAAGCTGTCAGTTGTTTTTCATCCTCTCGTCGTCATGGTAAAACTTTTTTCTTATGTGAAACATTTTGACAGCTCAAAAATTTTATTCATCAATTATTTTAACTGTTAAATAAACTTTTCTGTGTCTTGCGAATTATTCATGTAGCAGCCAAACAAACGAACAAAAATTCTGTTCAGAAGTTGAAATTTCTTTTCAGAAATCTGCCTTCCGTCTGAACCTGTTTTTTTCTCACCTCAGTCAGTGTTACTGTGGGCTGCGGAGGAGGGTAACACGAGGGCAGCTCACCAGTCAGACAGCTGTTTCTGCTCACTCACAGGTAATTTGTTCCAACAGCGAATAGCTGCACAGGAGGACAGTTCAGATGAAGGTTTCTTGCCTCGCAGTGACAGCAGGACAACTCGTCAGCCGCTTGCAGGCTCATAAACTCAAGCAGGTGAACTCAGTGAGCTGCTACAAGGAGGAAAGTCATGAAAAGTGGATGATGTGACCCTCTTAGGAAATAACCAGTGATTGTTGAGCAACAGGATCCTTTCTTTCTGAGGTCATATGGTTAGAAGTGGAAGTTGTTTGGTCATTAGACGCCTTGGCAGCTTTGTATCAAAACTCACATCATTCATCAGCTGCTCGGAGCCCTCAGGAGCAAGAAGAACTTGAAAGAGAAGACTCTCTCTAATTAAAAAATGTTCATCACCTCGTAAGATTATAATAAATTCTAATTATTCAGTTCTTGCATATTTTCTGTTTGCAACATCAAACCTCAGATCGTCCCGAAGAACATTAATAAACCTACATTCTTTCAGTGCTTTCGTTTAAATCCTTACATCCACATTGCAGGTTGAGTTCTCATGCAGGAGAAATCTGAAGTTTTCAGTCTGAGCAGACTGTGTGGAAGTTTCAGTCAGCGAGAGGCCCCCTGAGACTTAATAAACAGTGGATTTGCACACAGTGACACTCACAGAAATCCTGTAAACATACCTGTCATATCTGCAAAATGCAGAGAAGTCTGGATGTTTTGATTCAGGCTTTAACTTTTTTCAGTCCTGTTGAAGTTACAATAACTACAAGTTTTGTGCTTTTAAATAGTTTTCAACATCCAAATCTTTATTCCCTCTGAGGAACTAAGATGTTTCTGAAAGTTCTGATTTATTCAACTGATAGCAGAATAATAAAAGAGCCTAAAAAAAACAATCAAATATCTTAATGACATGGACATGAACTTGAAGGTACGTAATGTGGGAATCTTTCCCGTCCCCGCTGTCCTTTCCAAACAGCATCACTCTTTCATGCACAGCGTGCATCACTCTGGTTGTTCACTGAGCTGCAGCAGATCTTTATCCATCAGTCCGATTACATAAATCCTCACCAGAGACTCCAAACCGGGCTGAGAATGAGATAAAAAACCTCGTCTGATCTGAATATTCACGAGGATCATGAGAATTAACGTCAAGTCTCTCTCTCCACTGTTATGATGTGTGATTCTTTTTTGGTAAATAAGGGAGAGATTAGAGGGCCACATGGGGGGAAGACTGTGGTGCTTAATTAGCTGCTGATGCAACACACCTGGGAAGACGCTGCAGAGCCGATCCTGAGAGGCTGATCTGTTTGATTCAGAAAACCAACTGCATTAAGAAAACAGGAGGCTGAGCCAGAGCTGAAAGGAGGCAGACGAGCAGGAGGAACTAACAGGCTTTGTAGGAGGACGACATGCAGGTGAGTCCAGTCCTGCTGCTCCAGGTGAGTAACAGCTGTTCATTGAAGACTCGGATAGAGATTACACTCACAGGAAGAGAGCAGGAATATCCTCAAGGTTTAAACACACTCGGTTCTCCTTCAGCATCTGTGTGCGACGTGCAAATCCTTCCTGACACTAAGCCTCTTTAACACGTGCTTAACCAGGAAAACAGTGGCAGTTTGGCTTATTTTAGGTACCAAAACTACCTGATAAGTTCTAGGAGGACATTGACCCTGGTCTCCTGGCTGAAGGTCCTGTGATTTTAACATGTTCTACTTCATCATAAAAAGCAGTCACTAGCATCAAATCTTGCTGTTTATTGGTTTACATTCACTTTAAAGCCCAGCATGTTGCACACGAATGCTAAAGTGATGCCCTTTTTTTTTAAAAAAAAAAGTAACACTATGGGGTCCTGATCAGGCTGCCAGATGTGGCCAGCTGAAAGTGCAAACAGGTTGTTATGTTATACTTCATGAAAAGTCATGATTTCATGTAAATCGATTGCACACATTCACCAGCACAGATGGAAAACACACAGTTGGAACACACACACACGCACAAAAAGTGGAAATAAATCTCAGAAAACTCTAGGGGCCAGAAATAGAAAACTGCAGTAAGTCACGAGTAAAACATTGCATACGCACGAATATGCATAAATAATACACATCCTTTTATCTGATTTATGAAGATGTGCACTCACAGTGGAGCACAGAATGTGCACAGGCCTTTAACTCCCACAGTTATTAGTAAATGCCTTTAGATACAATTTCAAGTAACAGTGAGCAGATCAATACATATGGATGTTGCGCTACTAAAAAACAGAAAAATGACTGAGAAGTTTATGTGCAAATGCACAGGTTGTATCACATTGGTGAAATTGTCCAACAGTGCCTGAACAGCTGTCAATACATGCTGCCATCCTGCTTTTATTGTGATGTTTTCAGCAGAATGTTCAACAAAAACTAAAGTTTAAAACTTTTATAAACCTCTGTGTCGACACCAACTATTAAAGAGTGACTAAACAAAGCCCGAAAATCTTTTTCTGTGCTGCTGCTCTAGAACAATGTGTATGAACTTAGATTTAGTGATTTAACTGAATTCAATACAACAGATTTATTAAAATGTTAAAAAAACACAAAACTACAAATCTTCACCAGCTGTTTTTATATTAACATGTACTGTTTCCTGATAAAGTGAATGTTATTGAGATTTTATTCGCTGTATGAAATTCAGATTCTCTCTTTAACAGATACAAGAGGTCAAAGGTCAGACCCTCTGTTTTACATATACGTCTGTGCATGCACACACACACACTCACAAACACACATACACACACAAAAACATACACACACACACACTGATTCATGTCACAGTGGATGGAGTCGTCATGCCAACAGCAGACATTACTGCTGGTTTCATCACAGAGACAATCCCAGGCCGGCCTCACTGTATGTGTGTTTATAAAGATCTACCCCCCTACACACACCACACACACACACATACACACACACACACACACACACACCAGTCTAACTATGAAGTATTTAAGTGTCTTCTTATCTCAGTTTTGCATCATCCCTGGTGACCTCTGAGTGTGTGTGTGTGTGTGTGTGTGTGTGTGTGTGTGTGTGAGTGAAGGATTATAAAGGAGACTGAAATGAAAAGGCTGAGACAAGATCAGGTTTCATGAAACCACAGTGCCACATAAAAGAGGAGAGAAGAGGAAAACTACAATAAAATCTTAACAATAAAACTCAGTAATTATAAAACTTGATACCTTCAGCTTTGCACAAACTTCTACATTCATATCTGACTATTCAAAAAAAAAAAATTTCAATTTTTAAATCAAACAACTCCAAATGTTTACAGTCAGGCCAGAGGCACTTTAAGGCTAAACTTAGGCATACCAATGTTTTGAGCTAAATGCTAATATAAACATGCTAACATGTGTGTGTGTTGCAGGTATAATGTTTACAGTGCTCACTATTTGCCCTATCTTGCTAACAGTTGCTAATTAGCTTTAAAAAATATACAATTAACAATACACTTTCGCAGTCCAACTCACTTTCAACAAAACTTAAGTGCCTTTACGTGTTGAAAAAAAAATTATGATAAAACTTGCAACAGCATGAGTGGCTCAATCATAAGTATCCTTTTCAGCCACAGTGTTAAATAAACGAACGAGTGAACCTTTAACAAAATAAACAAACCTGCCATTTGCCTGAACGCAGCTTTGCTGAGTCGTAGGGAAATTAATCTACAGAGGTGTTCAAGCAAATTTCGATTTATTCCTGCTGAAAGTTGTGCCAGATCATCACTGTAACAAAGCTGCATATTACATGTTCATGACAGCATCACAGAGCAGGAAATGTACTATGGAGAAAAAAAAAATCTTCTGTTAGATGATTTAATCTGCACTTAGACCACTGGATCACATTGTGTCGTCCAAACAGCCCGAGGCTTTAACTGCCTCCTCACGTTCACACTGTAATAATATGAGACTCAGCATGAGCTCTTCAGATCAGGATGCCCCGAAGCACAGAGAGACCACCGAGGCAGAGCTGAGAGACCAGGCTGGAGGGCTGCACACACACACACACACGCACGCACACACACACACACACACACACACACACACACACACACAGCAGCCTGATCAGGTGGAGATCAAAACTTCAGCGTCACAGCAGCGAACAGGTGATTTCCAGGTGATAAGGTAACAAGGGCAGTTTGAAAGACAACAAATGCATGTGTGTGTGTGTGTGTGTGTGTTGTTAGTGTTGTTCGCAGTATGTGTGTGTTCTCATGGCAGGCCGTAGTTGAGTCAGACACTTGGCCTCTGATTTCATCACGTCGGTTATGAAAGAGACAGTAAAGTTTAACGCATACACACACACTGACAGTACAAACACACACACACACTCTGACAGTACAAACA
>JAPZDY010000012.1:4370638-4388274 GCA_029783645.1 Ctenochaetus hawaiiensis
GAAAACCACCAGCCACTTTCATAATTAACAAGAATTTGGCTGGGGGATGGTGTTAGTTCGCCACCCTGATCCATATTTGTTTACAAGCTAATAAAAAAGAAATCAAACATTTGCAGAGAAATTGTAGTGAACTCTGAAATATAATAATGTAAATTAAGATAAAAGTTGAAGAACAAACATCCAGAGTAAGTAAAGCACTCGATAAATGAAACTGTGCTGGAAAAGTTTGTTATTTTGATAACTAGTTTGTTGTTTACAACATTTTATTAGGCCATGAGGACAAATGTAGAGGTCACAATATATTAAATGAGCCTTTTTGCTGTTTTTCCTTTAATTCTTAGTCTTCTTTGGATTTTGAATGGTTGATATGACAGAAAATGCTCTGTGGAGACATTATTTTGGACATTTTCTAACATTGTATAGATTTTAAGGTTCAATTAATAACTAAATTAACAATAATTGTTTGGTGCTGACCTTTTAAATTTTAAGATGAGTTTATAAAGATGTCAGAAAGTTGACATACAACGAAGAAGAGAAGTGAAACTTTTTAGCAAAGCCTTCGTTTCTTCGTTTGTCGTTTTTAACTGTTTGATCTGATTGTGAAACTGCAGCTCAGATGGAAATTTCTCCCTGATGTAGAAACAAAAAGATAAAGCGATGAGACATCAAACAGCACAGAGTCACAGTGTGTGTGTGTGTGTGTGTGTGAGGGAATGACGTTGCCAGGGTGACACTGTGACTCAGGGTGTTTCACCAGAGTGAAAGCAGTGTTGGCCAACTCGGTGATGACAGGCTCAGAAAAACTTTATATACCCACACACACACACACACTGTCACAGTGTGTGTGTGTGTGTGTGTGTGTGTGTGTGGTAGGTGTTGACTGTATTTAAAGCCTGTTTAAACTATAAACTGTTGTGCTCTGATGCAACGATCTGAAAGCTGAAGCGCCTGTCAGCTTACAGGAAGTTGCATCATGAAGCCTATAGACACGTTAGCAGTGTAACGTGTGAGCGGCAGAGACACAGAACACACTGAGATGTGATACCAGCACAACTCCGCTTACTGTATGTGAAAATATCTCTGAACGGGGTCGAGTGGAGGGAGGAGGCTCATGCTGTGGTGCAGCAGAGGGCGCTGCAGTCCAGAAATGAAACTAAGAGTAGAACTTTTATTCAAGTTTATCTAGTCAGCGCCCAACAAAAATTGCAAAGCAGAGTTTTACCAAGAACTGTTTTTATATTGAACTAACTGTATCCACACCTTCTTGGTTACATAAGTGTTCTTATGCACACCTGAAACACACCTGAGCTATTTTACATAGGCAAACTAAAATCAGCAGACTTAGAGAAAGAATAATCAATGTTTTTCTAACAATGAATGAGATGACAAAATGAAAACAGTTTGACAAATGTAGGGTTGCTCATAGTTATGAATTAATAGAAGAGTTATTGCATGAAGCTGCACCTCTTCTCGACTTTATGGGCCTTTTTAGTGAGTTTCAGCTCATTATTTAGCTGTTTGGCCATTTTATGTTCACTCTCTACCAAATTGCATGAAATTTTGTGACATGTTTATGATCCCCTCAGTATAAATGTACACTATGTTGGGGGCCACAAGTGGCAAAAAGTTGCAAAAGAATAAAAAAACAGAATACATTGAGTTGTCACGCTGACATCTTGAATCTTTTGCATTGTTTTGCTGCAAGGATTTTTACATGGCAGTCATTTCCAAAAAGTTACTTTGCACACCCAAGAAAATTAGCTTTAATGCTCTTAAGCAGCTTGTATGACCTGATATGAACTCCTGTTCTGAACATCTCCTGTAGCCATTTAGTAATTAACCTGATGATGTCACTTGTCTCCTCCAATCACAGATGAACAGGGGTGCAACCACAGCCAGGTCTCAGCTGTGTTTGAAGAGGCTACTGGACGAGCCCCAGGACAATTTACCCAAATGTAAACAAGCTCGTCTGACCCCGCAGCCCCCCTCCACCGGACCATCACCCTACCTCAGGCCCAGTAGCCCCGCCCCCAAGTCTAAACTGAGCCAATTCCCCTCCAGAGTGGGACCATATTTCCTGCTCGAACACTGCGAGGGGGAGGAGATGTACAGAGCAGAGCATGCACACACAAAGCAGCAGTACACCTGCCAGGTAGTGCTGCAAACTATAGTACTTATACTGCAAGAAGTCCTACTGATACTGCTGGAAATACTGTTAGAAATACTGTTAGTGTTAATAAGTTACTATTGATGCTGCTACTAATATTGCTAATACTGCAGATGATACTTCATAAATACATGAACATCAACAATGCAGTTTCACTGTTACCCTTACCATTTCTCCTGGTTGCCATGGTTACAGGTGATTCCCCTGCATGGTTACCAGGAACGGTTGGCTGCCTACACCCGCATTGGTCACCATGACAACATCTGCGGCCTGCTGGATGTGGTGATTGGCCAGGAGAGTGTGTACGTCTTCCTGCTCGGTCACCACGGCGACATGCACGCTTACGTGCGAAGCAGGAAGCGCCTCGGCGAGGAGGAGGCGGGGCATCTGTTCGCTCAGATGCTGAGTGCCGTGATGCACTGTCATGGTCACGGAGTCGTCCTGAGAGATTTGAAGTTGCGGAGGTTCGTCTTCATCGACAAATACAGGTGAGACTCACAGGTACTCTGTTATTGATACTGCATATACACTGTCATGCACAGAACAATGACTGACAGGTAGTATTGAAGCTAACTGTACAGATACTGCATAGTACACCAACACAAATGGGTAAGTCTGAAAAACATGTAGTACTTGTGGTACAAGAAATACTGCAACATGAGCTCTGCAGCTCTTCATTTTGAACTGATGATGAATAATTAATAGACTCAAAACTATTACAAAAAGACAAAAACTACTACTGACACTGCTATAAAATATTGATGCTGATTCGAAACCTAGTAATACCGACACTGCAAAAGTGCTTTTGGATACCACATATACAGCTAACAGTACAACTGATGCCAAAGACAAATGTTTTACATAAACTGTACTGTTGCTGCATAACATACTGCTAATGCTGCAAGAGATACTGTCAATACTGCCAATAACAATGTCGAAGTGTAAGAGAAACTACTTCTGATGCAGTCCTGATTTCAAAACATTTAGAAACACTGTGTATTGAAATAAAATCATCTGTAAATGAGCTGCATGTGACAGCAGCTGTACAAAGTGTTCTCAAACCCCCTCATAGTCATGTTTCACAACTTTCCAAATATTTTGTTAACCCTGTCCCAACTTGTTTTTGTATAAGTAGTAGCAGCAATATATTAGGAACTATCACTTGAATACAATAAGTGTTTAAGAAATATGTCTTTACACTATAAACTACTAATACAAGTTATATTACTTTTACTGCAAACACTCCTGCTGATGTGTTGAGCAGATTTAAACTGTGTTGTTTTCTTTCTGCAGGACTCGTCTCGCCCTGCTCGGCCTCAACGACTGCATCCTCCTGCACGGTAACCACGACAATGACTCCCTGACAGACAGACACGGCTGTCCCGCCTACGTCAGCCCCGAGCTTCTGACCAATGGGAAAGGTTCCTACTCGGGCCGTGCAGCGGACATCTGGAGCCTTGGAGTGTCTCTGTACACCATGCTGATTGGACGATACCCGTTTCAGGACACTCAGCCCGCCGCACTGTTTGCCAAGATCCGCCGCGGAGCCTTCAGCCTGCCTGATTGGCTGTCACCACAAGCCAAGTGTCTGATTGGCTGCATGCTGAGGAAGACGCCTGCAGAGCGGCTGGAGGCGTCGGAGCTGCTAATGCACCCGTGGCTGACCAATCCCTGCACTCCACATCATAACGTGCACAAGACTCAGCACAGTTCACAAAAAACACCACCGAGCCAACGAGAGGACGATGACCAGGTGGTGCCAACATGGACAGAAAAACACTAAACACACTATTTGCATTTCTATGTTTGTGAGGACCTGCATTAACCTATCATGACCAATTAAGTACCAAATGTTATTTTTAGTTAAATTAAAAAAATTATTCAGATTTTAACCCTAAAACCAAGTCTGGATCCTCAAAGCTGTCTACCAAGAGGTAAGCATTAGACAAAATGTCCTCACCCCCACAGACAAACACTAATTGGCCCTCGCAAAGATAGAAATACAACAGCACACACACACACACACACTACAACAGAGACAGTTTGATCCTGGATTACTTGACCCGACCCTGAGGTGCCTTACTCCCGCTGTGGCTGTGACCCAATGCAAGCTCCGCCTCCTTGGAAAATGGGCATGGCCTATGATAGTGACCTCAGCTTGAGGCCTGAACCTGCTTCTTGTCTTCCACAAATCTCAACCAGTTCACCGGTACCTGAAATGGTGCATTCAGGTGCCATTTGTCAAGTTGTAAACAAAAGAGTTTATTTGCAGTACTAAATTAAGGATTATTTTTTTTCCAACCTGCAAGGGCCATTTCACTGATCTGCTTTAACACCTGCTTACATGATCATTTCTTATTTAAAGGTTGATAAAAACTGCCTGAACATATCATTGGTTTACAAAAGTGGACTAGGGGCCTAAAATGAAACTCAGCTTCTTTTTCTCAGTGTTTACATTTTGCAGTTGCTTCCTAGATTTAAAAGAGAAGGATTTTTTTTTTTGGTGTTGTCATGAAATTATTCCATTCTTTTCTAATAGTTCAAGTTTAATGGAGGCCGAAAGTCGCCATGATGGCTGGAACTGTTTTTCATGCTTGTTATCTCAGAATCACATCTTCATTTACAGATTTTCTCTACATTATGTTTGGTTTCTTGTGCTCATAGAGAGGGTTCTTGTGTCACAACACCTAATTTTGCTTGGCCAACATCATCCCATAAAAGCGCAGTGAGTTTGTGATCATGGGAAAACTATTTCTGATATGTCAGAGTAACAGTGTATTTTAATCTCAGGTTAAATGATCCAATATAAGCACCAGGTGTTGAGACATAATAAGAAAATACTTAAATTTTCATCTTGAGATAACCGGATTAAAATTATTCCAGACACTCAAGTCTTTATTCCCTGGAGCCAGCCAATAGGATGCCTTCTTCTGAATGTGTCATTCTGACCTCAGCTGGAGAATAAATGAAGTTTCTCAAACTGTTCTGGTCTCAAACTTTCTTTGTTTGGTTTGTTCGTCTGATTATTGGTGTTCTGAACCTTTATAACTAACAGCACAAATACAGTGTTAATCCTGTCTACTTTTCTCATTGGATTTTAAATGTTTTCAGATTTGAATAGAGACCTGCAGTGACCTTCATGAGTCCTCAGCTGATCTCTCCTCCGATTACTCATCAACACTTACTTAACAAAATACTTTCACACCTGAGAAACAAATTCTCCATCCAACTGACCTGCCAAAGAAGCTACACAGGGATAAAATCTTCAGTAATGTTATTGTTTAAATTACTAATGGTTCAGCTAAATGTGCCTTTAAATGATACATTTAAAAAATAACTAAAGAAAGAAATCGTTTAATATGCCTTTAGTTTTCATTTATCTTACTGTACCTAAAATTTCTTAGTTGTATTACTGAATTGCAGCTAGATTTGCACATCAGGAAAACAGAAAAAAAAAAATCTTTACAGCAAAGGATTTTTTTTATTTAGTCACAAAATTCATGCTATTTTTAAACTGCTACTTGTCTGTCCATCGTGTTTCATTCTATAATTCAATGTTCTACTTCATGGTGTCTTTGAAAATGCTAAAATGTAGAACTGAAGCAGCACAGAATGAATAACAGACACACAAAACAGGCAGCAAGTAATATATGAGCTGACAGAGCAGAAAGAAATGGCCTGGAGTTTCACCTTTTACTCAAGTTAATGATGACAACTCTTGTTATAAGAGCAACAAAATTATAATCGGACACCTTGCAGAAAAAGCAAAAGTTAACCTACAACAACACAGAATCCTAAACTCCTGTCCCCACAATTAACTCTGGTACAAAACCTGGGGTGAAAAGTGAACATTACTGCTCAGGTTGTTGTGTACATGTTGGACTTTTTCACGGCTGAGAACAGAAGCTTCCTGAAGTCTCTGCTGGTTGCTGGGAAACTGTTCAGAAGCATGAAAAAAATCTGACACAAAACCCTCATAAATCAGCAGCAAGATGTTTTTACACTGTAGTTTTTGTGCAGATTAAATGTGTGAGGTACAAAATGTTAATTAGTGAGCTTTAGAGGTGCTGATGGGCAGATTTTATAACAGCTGCACAAAGTCAAAATAGCTGCTTCACCTTCACCTGCATGTTTCAAATTTAAGTTTCATGCCAAAGATTTTAAAGTACCCTGCTATTATTATTCTTATTTAACTCAGTTTTCCTGCATAAAAAGTTAGAAAAGCTCTTTGAGAAAGTCTGGTGCTCTCAATTACAGTTGTGCACCGAAATCAGCGATTAACATAGGGATCAGAATGCTAAGTGTAGTTAGCATCTTTATGTATGTTTATGTTGATTGTTAGCATGATAGTTTGCAGTTGCTGAAACGGTGCAAACTCTCAAATGAAACTCTCACTCTCTGTACTCACAAGTTCATTCTGTGCTGTAAGTTACAGTTTCTATCTTTATTTGGCTTTAAATTAGTGAGGTTACAGGGACGAGCACAGACATCGCCCCCTTCAGTGCAGGAATGAAAAGACACTACTGACAGACTTCGCATGGATGCAAATTAGTGTAGAGTTTAATTAAGGTCTCACATTCAAGGGGACATCAACATGTCTCTCTGCCAAAAAGCCAGTTAGAACTAATGTGGAACAAATAATGATTTGACATATTCTTAAAAACTAATAGACTCACTAACTACTGCTCAGCAGTGAGTTTCATCATATTTATCTTTATTTTGTTATTTATTTCACAGTAATCAGGGAGGGTAGACAGTATACAGAACATGAATTCTGACAGCAGCAGTTTTTCTCACCTTCATGTTTTTATTGTTAAATCCCATCAGACAGCAGAACAAAGCCGACGACTCTGTGCGTCATTTGAGCCCGACGCTAATCCTCCATTCCTGTCTGACATCCAGTTCATCACAGAAACAGTCTGACAGAAAACAGAGTCTCTGTTCTGTCCTCGGCTCACTCTGAAGTATCCAATCAACAGTCAGTAAACTGTCCCTCATGTCAGTTTATCAGTCACTGATGGAGTCAGTGGTAGCAGCCAATCAGGAGTTAGTATCAGTGTCCATGTCGTCAGTGTCGTCGCCCTCAGAGCGGCAGATCTCCTCCATCGCCAACTCTGACAGACAGGAAACAGGAAACTGAAATTATGAGTCTGTTTTTGTGGAGGAAAAAGCATTTCCTGACATCTTAACTATGTAAACAGACCAAATGACCGAATCAAAGTATTTATCCAGCAACTGACTGGGCAGCGCTGCAGTTTAAAGTTACAATTTTACAGCATTTAACTTCATAAAACTTTGTGAGAGTGTGTGTTTCTGGTCGTACCCTCGCTCTCGCTCAGTTCGGGGATCTTCCTCAGTGTGTCTCGTACAGCAGGAATCACCTGGTCGTACATGTGCAGCAGCGGCCTGCAGCTCTCAGAGAAGCTGCCATGATGCAGCAGCAGCCAGTGAAGCAGCAGCAGACACTCTCTGAGCAGGGACGCCGCCGTGCTGCGCCACCATGGCAACGAGGAGGCAGGGCACTGCTGCGATGGTGGGGCCGGGCCTGAAGGAAAAACAGCAAAATCTGTGAGTGATTATAGAGACAGATGCTCATTGTTCAAACAGTTTAAGGGACAGAGCGGTGAATTTTTCCAGCCTTTTGTTTTCAGTCTGATTTGAGACGAACCTGTTGAGTCAGTCGACTCCTGAGAATCACGAAGATCCAACCACTGACGATGAAAAACAATCACCACTGTCTGAACCAACTGAGAGTGAGAGAGAGACAGGAGGTTAAAGAAAGTTTCAACAAACTTCAGTGTCCAAATAAACATAGAGATGTCAGAGAGATTGACCTCAGTGTAACAATGACAGGTGACATGCCGGCTGGTGCTCCTGCTCTCTGCTCTTTGCATCATCAGGCTGCTCAGCAAACGAATCACCTGGAGACAAAAAACATCAACAGCTGAAACAAGCGTGATGTGAGGCAGTCGATTCAGGCGGCTGTGGACGTGTGGAAGTAAAAACACTCTGACTTTAGAAACAGTCACATCACAGAAAACAGTTTACAGTAAAATTTCAACTCTGCTGTTACACACACACATCTCTTGTAGGATGCACAAGTCAGAATGTGTCTGTTTAGTAATTTACCTGCAGGTCCAACTGAATCCAGTCAGTGTGTGTTGCCTTGTCGTCTGTTCTCGTTCTGATGAACTGGAACAACTTCAGGAAAATGCAGGGGTCTAAAGCAATTCAAAAAATAAATAAATAAATAAATAAAATTAGACACAGCTGACATTAAGCTGCAGTGAAATGCTGTGAATCATATTTGAATATTTCAAGCAAAAAGATGAAAAACATTACAACAAATTTTAGAAGAAGTACATAATTGAGATAATTTAAATGACAGCTGAGTTTAAGTCGCTGCAGTAACAACGCTGTGGCAAGGGGCGGAGCCTCACCGTGCTGAGAGAGGAGCTGCTGAGCCAGAGTCTGATGGTCGGACATGGACGAGAGGATGGACACACACTCCGAAACCGTCTGCAACCTGCTGTCTGCTGACAAACACACAAACACCACCTGCAACACACACTGCAACCTGAGAGAGAGAGAATAAAAAAGTGAAAAAAACTAATACTTATCATTTTGGTAATTTCTGCAGTAAAAATTAAGGTAATAATATTGTTGTCCTAGTTTTATAAGCACAGTCGAAGCCCCCTGCCGAACTTTTTGGTGAACACTTGTGTATTTGCCTGCTATCATTTGCATTTTAATAGCCAGCCAATCAGGATGTCAGAATACAGTTTAAGAGCTAACCAAGAGAAGAAATATCAAGAGCCTGATGAACAGACCTTGATACCTCGATCAGTAATTTAGAAGTTGTTAATGATTTGCATATAAAAATTCTGATAATGACACGTTGGCTCATGTTCATGTGGGTTTATCTGCACTATGACTAATCATGCTGCGTTAACAGGAGGAAGTTTCTCTTTACTTTGTAACCATGACAACAGAAAACAATCACTTGATAATTGATTCTGCACTGATCAGGTTCAAAGTGTTAATTCCTGTTAAGTTTGATCTGCTGTTGCACTTGTTTTCACACATGTCTGCACTTTATTTTTGGAAACTTCTGCCAGTGATCTTCTTCTAAGTTCACCTGCAGTTCATATTTCATCAGTCTGTTACATCATTGACTGTAAATCACTGCAGGTAGTTTAAAGTCACATGTTACATAACTGACAGTCAGTGGAAAAGTCATAAACCCACACACACACACACATACACACACAAACACACGCACACAAACACACACACACTCCCTGCTCAGCCGCTCCTTTTCCTCCAGTATTCCTCCCAGGTTAATGTTGCAACATCTGTAAGTGTGTGTGTGTGTGTGTGTGTGTTTTTGCGCAATGTAATTGGATTAAAGAAAAAAAAGGATTAAAAAAGTGTGTGTGCTCATGGTGCACCAGAGTGGGTGAAGTTTCATAACACCTTTTATGTTTCCTGCAGCTTAAATTGAAAACACACACTCAAACATTTGTCTTTTGTTGGCACTTGAATGGAAACACGGAAAACTTTTGAATAAAACATTGTGTTCTCGGCTAAATATGTCTGTGTGTCTCTGTCTGACTTCTTTTCATCAAAATCATCTGTGTTTATTGTTTTTTAGTTCTGACTTTGGGGCAAAATGGAAAAATAAGATGTGCACGTTTACCTGTCAGTGTGTGTCTGTGGCGTCCTCTCAATAAGAACACACACAGTCCTCAGTGCACTGAAAACAAGCTCCTCCCTCTGTGAGCCTCCACTGGCGCCTTCACACAGCCGCAGCACGGACTGCAGCAAGGCATTCTGGGAGCACAGACCCACACCTTCAGCAGAGGGATCAACCTGATCAGAAGGAGGGAGGAGGATTTCAATTAAGTTTTTTTCTCTAACGGGAAATCTAAGTTAAACTTCTTAGTCCAGGAAGGTTAAGATTGGAAAATGGACAAATTTAAGCACCTTGTGTTAAAAAAACAAACAAAAAAACAATGCTTCATGTTAAAAAGATAAAAATTCAGTACTGTCCTCCTCTACTTCAACAATGTGAGGAAGGAAAGACAACAAAGTTGATAGCGAAAGAGTGTTTCTTTCTGTTTATACCTGCTCGCCTGGAACTTGGCTCTGACTCTCCTTTGACAACACGGCTAACACCACCTTGAAGCAACACAAAGGTCAAAGGTCAGGTATTCAAGTACTCTCAGAAATTAGACCTCTAAGATTTTCTTACATTTTCTTACTTCTCTATTTCAGGAATATGCTTTTTTAAGCCACATCCTGTGTGTGGTATTACTGACAGTAATGTCTGGTCAATAACTAATTAAACTGCTACATAAGTGAAAATAAAATACACCCATCTCATCTTTAAACTGTGATTTTAACAAGGAAAGACATACTGGTTGGACAAAGCTGTGATAATAAACAAAAAATACAGATGCAATAGTGCTGGAATTGTAAGTCTTGTAATAATGACATGAACATATTTCCATTGATGTCCCTCTGATTTGAAGCCTACTCGGTCATTCCAGGTGTTTTTTCATGTTACTGTTGTTTCATCACCTCATCACTGTGGGCCAGCAGCAGGTAGAGGATCCTCAGAGCAGCCAAACCAGTGTCCTCCATGCTGAAACCACTCAAACCAGCCTCCTCCAGTCTCCCTAAACCTACAGCAGGAGCAGCATGGCCTGCTGGGAGCGAGCTGGCAGCGGCAGAGGTTGAACCATTATCAGATGTGGAGCGTAGCGAGTCCAGAGCCTGACAGAGCTGAGACAGGTGGAGGTCCAACAGAGGGAGGAGGAGGACAGCACCGGGACATGACCTGCACATACATACACAAAGAAGAATGGAAATCTTGAAAACGTTGAGCTGAAACGCCCGTTAATCTTAAGTAATTTTCAATACTGACACATGGCTTTTGTGGTATTTTGTCATGTAGGCGTTTCAGTGCTGCTATTACACAATATGGCCACAAGAGGGCTCTTTTGTCCACAGACCTGTCCAGGTGTACTGTCCTGTAAATGTGTTCTGTTCTGGATTCTTCAGTCAGTGGCAGATATCAAAATTAGTAAAAGATCAGCAGAGCAGTAGTAAAGTAGTATTTCAGTCTGTCATTCTGTCTACCTTTTATTTCTGCTGCTGCCTGCAGCTTCTGGTCGGTTCTGACTCAGCATGTTGAGTCCAGTTACAGCCAGACTCTGAACCGGACTCAGAGTGGCTCGTGTGGCTCCACCTTCAGCACCACTGACTACAGCATCAGAGTAGATGGGAAAACCTGCTGATGATCTGCTGAAATGAGAAAACACAACACATCAGCTCAACCCCTTTGTGCTTAAGTTTCACCTACAGGCTTCTACTACCTGTGCTACAACCACTACTGTTGTTGACATTATTTTTACTTCTTCTCAAGTAAAATTTGTGTTAAATTTAATTACTTATTATATTACATTAGAAGTTTTTTTATATTAAATATAATTTTTTTTCTAAAGATTTGTGTTGTGTAGTCTTTGGCGACACCTTGTGGTGACTGAGGTGAAGTGGATACATCTTGTGACTCCAACATGATCCAGTAACATTTTATTTAAGTCTTTTGAATCACTCAAGTCATGTATGGAGGTTTAGACTAAAATGCAAGTTTTTTTTAACTAAGACCAGTGTGTTGGGCTGTTTGAACACACAGCATGATGTGTTTAACACTCATGAAGTAACTTTGCTAAAGGGCACTTAAGAAGTGGTGATGAGAGATGAGTAAATCACTCCCTGATCTAGATTTATTCTGCAACACAAGACATTAAACAAAGACCTGTTTCTGTCTGAAGTTACTGCTGCAAACACTTTCCTCTAACACAGCACTGTATTTATCTTCATATCCATGCTGTCATGGTTACAGAGCAGGGTGTTTACCTGGATGTCAGGTGGTTGTCAGTCAGACTCAGTGACTGCAGATGAGAGAGGCCGAGGCTGCTGGGAGACAAAGGCTGCTGCAGTAACAACCCCAGCAGGACACCACCTGGAGGAAAACACACATGTACACACAATTTCCAGATTTAGACTTGTGAATTTAACCTCTGTTAAATTTTTAATGTCATAATGGATAAATAAATCAAAAAACCGTTTTAAATGTTAATAAATAAGCCTAAAGTCTGAGTGAGAATGCAAAGTCTCTCTTTTTCTTTAACTTGACTAAACATTAGAAATCTGTCAGGAAACCAAAGAGGCTTTAATTTACAGGTATTAAAGGTTATTCATTTCCATAAAACTTCTAACAAAGCAGCTCTACAAACTGACCTCTGTGCTGTCGGTGTGCAGGTGTGACAGACAGGAAAGGGTCCGGACGAGACACTTCCTGTCTGTCACCAGATCTGCTACTGGACGATCCTCTCTCCCCTCCATCTCGACGTGTCTTCATGGGTGTCTTCACCGGTGTTGTTTTGGACGGGACGTTGGCTCCAAATGTTTCCTTGGTGATGAAACCATTTCCTATTGGAGAGGAGGAGCTGCTCCCACTCCCATGATGCAACTGGGCCAGACTGGCTAGCACTTTAGGACTGAGAAGGGAGAGAACGAGAGAACAGTCTCAGTTAGAATAAAGATAAGCAGACAACAAGTATTCTGACACATGTTCATTGTGGAGTCACAGCTGCAATTCTTATTATACTGTGTGACCTTTGACCCCCAAAAAACAAACAACATTTCCTTAAGGTCATGTTTTACCTCTCTAAAATTCACAAACCAAGTGATTTTTTACACACTTGGCATCTCCCAATGTCTTGCACTCAGTTTACAAATACATAAAACTGACAAAATAACATGAAACATTTAACTGATCATTATACCTGCTGTTACTGATGATGACTGACCTGCTTTTAGGCAGAGGAGAGACCATCTTGTGTCTGTCTGAATTGTGCAGTTTGGTTTTCATCTCGTTGATCTCTGCTTCTTTAAACTGCAGCTCTGACTGCAAAGACTGAACCTGAACATAAACAACACGTCTTTATCATGTTATTTTGAGGGTTCTTTAAATGTATTTACTGTGTATGTGTGTGTGTTTTTCGGCTCCACACCTTCTTGTTGAGCTCCTTCTCCCTGTCGCTTTGTTCTTTCTGTCTCTGAGTCTCCAACAGGATCTGGTTTTGCCTATGAGCTTCCTTCTCCTGCTGTGTTGTTTTCAGAGAGTCTCTCAGGACGCGGATCTCCCCACTCTTTAACACAATCTCCTCCTCCAACTCCTTCAGCTAACGACATACACATTTGTGAGGAAACATTTGTACAGATTCTGTTCTCAGTTAGTACAAGTCACTCACTCACTTTTTTAGGTTAAGACTGCAAAGACCAATACTGTCATGTCATTTTAGATGAGAGTAACAACATGAACAATAGATTTTGAGTTTGATGAAGTGGGAAAACAGTGAGTCTCACCTTTCTCTTAAGCTCTGCATGTTGAGTCTCCAGCAGACTGCGAGAGTCCTCTCTGTCTGACCCAAACTGCTGCTGCCTGTTACCTGAAAACACACAAAACAGAGCTCTGTCAACATGTTCAGCACATAACTTTCATAAACTATATTTACTGCTTGACCTTCACTTTGACATCTGCTTGTTGAAGGCTGCTGCAGTGGCTCTGAAAGTTTTAGCACACTGAAGGAGTATAAGTGTATCAATAGAACTTTAAACTGTTTACAACAATGCAGAAATAAGCCAAAGTTTGACATCTAACAGTGCATGCATTTATAGAAACAACACACAGCAACTGCCAAGACAAATTGATTTACAAACACTTCAGATACTCAATCAGTTTCCTATTTTTTATGCAAACACTTCTTTCACATCCTGCCTGTACTTTCTCTATATTTATAGTTTCCTACCACTCACTAATTTTCACTGAAAGGGAAAGTTTTAATGGAGATTATCATTGCTTAGAAACTGAACCAAAATCATGTTCTCTCAGTCTATCATTTTTATTCAGCTTTTATAATTTTACAAGAAATTGGCAACCACTGTGTTTGAATTCTGTCTCTGAAAGGACACAACACTGTTATCTGAGCCAAACCCATTTTGGCTCTCCATCACTTACAGAGGAACAGACCGTCTGTATCTGACCAAGAGCCAAAACGTTGTACTTTTTCTAATGTGACAAAGATGAAATTTAACAGTATCAGAGGAAATGATATTAACAGTTACAATAATTTGGATTTAGCACATGGAAAGATAGATGTGCATGTGTTTTCACACTAATTGCTTTAAACACTGTCTTGACACACTGAAGACAACGAAGGAAAAATTATGTAATCTTCTACTCTGCAATTTATTTCAGCTGCTGCTTTATTCAACAACAGTAACATTACTCTGACAAAAAAATGTAGTTTTCTAAACAGTGACTGTGATGGATAATCAATCATAACTCACTGAGTGGCTCTCTACTTGGTATCCCAGCATTCCCTCTGTTGTTGCTGCTGCTGAACCCAAATGTGTTCTCTCGGCTGTGATCGTCTGCAGCTCTGCTCAAAGTTTTGCTCTGCACTGCAAAAGGCTGCCAGGTGGACCCGCGGGCCTGATCTGTTGGTTTCACTCCTGGTTTAGATGAAAGCCCGGATCCAGGAGCTGAGGTGAAGGCCTGCGAGGCAATGATGTCAATCTCATCCAAGTCATCCTGGGTGAAGTCCTCATCATCTCCAAAGGGGTCATTAAAGGCCATTGCAGTTGCTACATCCTGGTTCAGACCTCGGAGGCGTTTAGTGGGAGGGCAGTTCATCCTGTGAGGGAGAATAAGAAAACAGAGAGGCAGCTTAACTAGCTACAAACAACTGTTGGCTTACAATGTTTTAGATGGAGTGTCAGAGTCATTAAATTAACTCTAGATCCCCTTGAAAAACTCCTAAAACTAAAAGTAGACCAAACTTGCTTCATACAAAGTTTTGGTCGGTTAGAATTGATTTTCACTATTGCAATGGTCAGTTATTGGAAGATTATTTAGCTAGTATTAGGATTAGGACAGCACTCCAACATTACTACGGAAAGCTGCAAGGGTCTCAAAAACACAAATACAGTCTCCTTTTTGACAGTTAAGAATGACCAACAGTTGGCAATACAGCACAGAGGCAAAAAGAAACTTCTCCATCTTTTGGAAATGAATGATGAGATGATAAAAAGTAAAAGGGGTTTCACAATACTCACACACATTAAATCACAATTTATATCACTATGGATGAATATAATAAGCATGAATATAATAAAATACTCACACGTTGCTGATATAAACATGTTAACTGTTTAACTACTTTATGAAAAAGTCAGTGAATATTTACACAAGATGATTTTGACAGACCAGCGTTAAATAACAAGAACAAATGACAAATGGAGCGGACAGTAAATACATAAACTTGCCAGTAAAATTACAAACTTGTTATGCTTTAAGGTTGAGGGTCTAACATAATAACAAATCATGGCATAAGACCGCAGGCTCTGTGAGTTGTTTACTCCTGATAGACTGAATCGTCTCAACAGGCCAATTATTAAATCAATATCTAACATTATTTTTCCTAATTTCCCTTTGTGAATTTACCTCGTCTCTCGTCGATGCTTCTCCAGCTCCCGTTAGCTTACAGAGAAAACACTTCTTTTGATCATTAGCACGTTAGCTGTAATTTCAAAGGTAAGTTAGCCCGCTAAGCTAACTCCGCTCCCGCTGTCACAACGGCATTTATATGACTGTTAGCTTTATAAAAACGGCGTTAGATGAGTCTGGTAATAGCGTTGCTTTAGAAGGAGCTTTATTATCAAAATAAATGCTGAAAATGATTAAATAGCTTGCTAATATCTCAAAAACAACAAATTCTAATTGTCAGGATGAAGTTGTTGTTTCTTAGTCAGTTCTGGTGCCGCTGATAATCTGACCAATCACAGCGCTATCCTACGGTTGGACCAATCACAGATGCCCATGCGTTGATCTCGTCGGTGTACAGGTTCCTGATCGAGACAAAATATACGAAACGCGCAATATTCTTTAAAGGAATAGTCTACATTTTAAGAAAAGTTTTTGCTGAGGGCGTAGGCGTAAAATGACAGAGTTGATACCACGTTCCTGTTTGTAATCTGAAATCTTAAAACCTTTTTTCGGCAAATGTGCCGTGTAAGCTTTTCTTTTTGGACTGATAAAAGACATCTTATCCAGCTCTTATAATACATCAATATCTAATATATACTGTTAACTTCATTAAAATGACATATTTCTCTGTTTTTTGTTTGTTTTTTGCCTTTTTATACAGATTTTTCTCTAGTGTAAACACACAACTCAAAATATATAATCTTGGTCTGGTCTTTTTAGCTACTGAAGCAGAAATTTAACAAATTATGCCTCAAAATTGTGCCCCTTCTAACACTCATCATGTTGACAACCTGACATCAGCTTCCACAGTGTTTAGCAACATCATTTTTTAAAGGCTGGTGGATGTCAATATGAATCAATGTGTGTACTTCCTCTTCATACAGAAGCTTCTTGTGGCTTCTCAGCAACAGTAAATGTTCTTTCCTTTTTTAGATACAGACAGGTCTGTGTGTCGCAGTTAAGGCTGTACAGTGTGTGTGTATGTAACTCTGACACATGCTCTCTCTCTCTTTCTCTCTCTCTCTCTCCACCTCCGTACTTAAGTACAGAAATGGCAGACCTCAGCGACAGGCATCCAGATGCACCCACCATCATCATCATCATCGTCAACACACATACACACACAACCATCACTAACATCTGCACAACATCACTGGTCTCACCAGTATTGCACACCATGGCAGCTCTCTACTGCACAAATTCAGATCTTGACATCGTTAAAAGATAATTCATTGAATGAGCAACCCAACACACACACACACACACACACACACACACATTTGACAGGAGAGTTGGTTACCATAACAACCAAACAGTCAAAGCAGGGTCACTGAGTGAATCAGATGAAATGAATATAGCTCTCATATGAGGGTTTCTGATTTTGTTCACTGTAGATAAGAAACATTGTTGATATCCTGCAGTGTCCTCTCAGGACTGCATGTACAGTGCTCTGTAGCTGGGGACAGACCAATCAGAGATAGATAGACACATAGAGAGAGAGCGAGCTGTGTTCACATTAAGGTGGAAAGGATGCCCCATGTGATGTAATATTCATAGACAGACATAAACCTCTCTCAAGGGAGCTACCAAGTTCAAAGCCATCAAGAGTTTAACCTCCTGAAATGATTTGTTGAGCCACGCCCCACCGGAGCAGAGCGCTACAGCACCGGGGATTTAAAAACATCATCATATGAGGGGTGTTTCCTGTTCTCACATTGGCTGAGCGATGGTCAGATTATAACTGTGGTAGTAGGGGGGTGTGTTTTAACCTTGTTAACCCGCGAGGGGGACAGACTGATCTGTTATGAATTCCCTTCAAATATTTGAATTGTCTCTTTCATTGTGTTC
>JAPZDY010000012.1:4390654-4403244 GCA_029783645.1 Ctenochaetus hawaiiensis
TACAGGAACGTTTTTAAAAAATAAAACCCCAGGTCTAACTGTCCCCGGCTCCCTTCAAGTTCTTTTCACTCTATGTTTCTTTTTTTCTTAAATACATTTATGTACACTGAGTACAGAAAGATTCTCAGAAATTTTAGTCCTTGTCTGGAACTGAAACCTCCTGTGGGCACGCAGGAGGGACCACATCTCCTTGAGCAACATCTGCCTTGAGCAACATCTGCTGGAGGATCCAGGATTAGCAGCCAGAAGATGTGTGGTTTGATGATGTGTTTCCTCTGTTACTGAGCGTATCACTGCAGCACAGGCTCCCTCTTGCACATGTTGAGGCTTCATGAGGAGTTTCAGTCAGAGAGGGAGACATCCAGAGGGAGACCACTGCATCTAATTGGCTGAGGGCCTGAAAAGGCCACCAATCAGACACCATCCTCACTGTGTGACTGCGTGTGTTTCCCTCTCCGTCTCTTGAACGCACTGTGTCAGCCTGCGCATATTTTTATGTTTGCAGTGCTGCATGCATGCATGAGTGGTAGTGTATGTGTGTGCAGGATGCTACAATCTGGAACTGTGAAGGAGGAGGGGGAGGGGCAGGGATAGAGATGCTGAAGAAATAAATGAAACGAGAAAGAAAGAGGGATACATTGAAGAGAGGAAGAAGGGAGGAGGACCGCGAGGACAGGACAGATGCTGAGGAGAGAGTGATAGTGAACGTGCAGACTGAGGAGAGATAGACAGAGAGAGTGAGGAGGAGGAGGAGGAAAAGACGATCTGTTGGAGGAAGAGCAGCATCGCTGATTTTCATAGGAACCAAGGCAGCTGTCCTCTGTTGCCGTGACGATGGGCTGCTGGCTCTCTGGACCGTGGATGGGTGACCAAACGGTGAGCTTCTCAAGACCTGCCACAATTTTGCAAATGATGCTGAGTGTGTTTAATGATGTCTCATCTGATAAAGACGAGCCTGAGCTCTGAGAGGAGTGTTTAGGTTTGTGTGTGCGTGTGTGTGTGTGTGTGTATGTGTTTAGATGCAGATGTAAAATGGCATCGTGTCATGATTTCTGCAGGACTCTGCATACGTGTGTGTGTAATATCAAATCTAATTGATGTCTTTAAATCATTGTCTGTTTATGTATTTATGTTTATGTATTATTTGTAAATATGTAGTAAAATTCTTGTGTGCAAGAACGTGGTTCACATTCATCATCACCATCTGCTGAAGGCTCACATTCGTTTTGCTGCCCTCCTCTGTCTACACACACAGGTGCCATTTTGTGCTTCTCAGCTCAAACTGTGTGTGTGTGTGTATCTGTGTGTGTATATGTGTGTGTGTATGTCTGGTTGAATGTAGCGGAGGGTGACTCATGGTTGTGATGTGCTAGAGTTAACAATACTGTTCATGCGTCTAATTCGATGGCTGCTGAGCTGTGTGTGTGAGTGTGTGCTTGTCGGTGTGTGTGTGGCAGAACGAGGTTTATGTTGCTTGTAGGTGTTAACCCTTTGGTGCAAACAGGGACATCATGTCCAAATTCATCATATTTGATGTGAATCGCTGAAATTCGTCTGTTTGTTTGTTACACTGGAATAAATCCATCATCTGTCTGTAGGCTGAGTTGTTTCTTGTGACCCAGTTGCATAATGTCAATTTTAATTTAGAGGATTTTTTAGTTTGTAGCTGTTCACACTGTAAAAAAAAAAAAGTCAAGATGAAGTGCAATTAAATTCACAGCATGAGGACTAATATTTGACTGTAGTAACGACGATGCTGGTTTCCCACAATGCAGAGCTTAATTAAAACATTCCTCTGGTGATTCAGTCTGTCACTTTCATAAAGTTGTTGGACTAGTGAGAGAATAGCACTGCAGAGGCTAAAATATGTTGACTTCTAGTGCATATTATGTGCCAACCCCCCCACTGGATCCCACATTTCACATAATGCAGCTGGATAGCACCATAGATACAGAACAGTGTTCTGTATCTTTGGATAGCATCCTGTCTTTAGACTCTGCCTGCCTGCTAAGCAGCTACTTCTTTAGAACTTCACATCACAAGAAGTTTGAAACACAAACACAAGTTTGTAACACAATTTTTCTGTCCTACATGTGTAGTCTTTAAGCTTAAAATAGCTCTGATGACAACACTGTGACATTGTTAGAGTTCTATTTTTCCAGAGCCACAAACAACATTATATTTCTACAGGCTGAGTAGGATGAGTTGTTTTATTATCTGTAATGTCTCTTTGCTCACATCTTTACCTCTGTGTACTTGTCTCAGGTAAGTGCACGGAGTCTAGCACACCTGAGCCAGCGGGATGCTCTGCGGATCCTGGCGGCCAGTCAACGTCCAATCACCATGCAGATCAAGGGTCAGAGGGGGTGTGCCACAGAGGCGGACAGGGCATCCTGGGAGCCCCTCCCCCTTAACCTGCAGCACCTCAACTTGCCCCTCCCACTGATGGGAGCAAGGCTTAATGCCTCCAGCCCCTCCTACCAAGACAGGTACACATACTCACACACACTGACACACACAGTATGACCTGACAGAACTTGGATTGTCAATGTGCTGCTGTGCTAAAAAAACATCTGGACAGAGATTGTGTTTTTCAAAAAGCTCCATATTTTCATTTAGTGAGATTGGTGTTTTAACTCCGGAGAAACTTCCAGATAAACTCAATTTTCACAAATTAAAAAGTACCAGTTTGGTTTGCTCAAAAGGTAAAAAAAGAAAAAAGATTCAATTTCAAGTTTTTATTCCTCTTTAAGCTGCAGTGCACCTAAGCATGAGTAGTTTCAAGTTGTTGGGCATTGCTCATACCTCATGGGAGTTTACAAAGCAAAATAGAAGACTTCAAGATATTCCAACAATATCTCAGGATAATTTACTGTTTATGAAATTGAGAAAAAAAGAAATAAGAGTTACAGCATATTCTGATGGTTGTGTTCTTTATTCAAAGTTAGGTAAGATTAGTTTCCTTGTGTCCAAGTTTCACAGAACATTTTACAAAAGGAATCTGAAAAGATTTGAGGTGTTTTTTGTTTTCTATTTCACCTTGATAAAAAAAACTTAATGGTTAATACACAGACCAGTTGACCATTTTTCCGTTCTTTGTCCCAAACTGTGTGTTTTCACTCTAAAGTTAAACAGTATCTGAGATGTGCAGCTTATTTTTTTTAGTTTGTCTTGAATGTCTTGATTTTGTGTATTTGTTATCTGTCTCAGACATTATTACAGCCATCTGCCTCTGCCACAAGATCACTGTGAAGGAGGACGGTACAGCTACTTGTCCAGCTCCCCACGGGACACTATGGATATTGGCCTCCAGGTGACAATAAGAAGCACACACACACTCACACACACACATGCAGCTGTTATTAGGAAATTGCAATTTAGTAATAACTAAAGAACTTATGGACATCTCAGCACTGTGTTTTGGTGTCTCATTTTTATTTGTCACATCATGCACACCCAGGATCCAGAACGAACTGGGCGTGGACCAAGGGGACAGAACTGCCTGATGGGATGTTGCAATCCAAATTTAGAAGAACCTAATGGCTGCCACAGTCAGGTATTAAAAGCTGTGTGTCTTATAGATAGGACTGTATGTCTTTGTTTTTCAATAGTTGTGTCACAAAGATACCTGAGTTTAGCACTGATACTCAAATAGTACATTTTTTCAAAAGTTTTATTGCTTCTTAAAATTGCTCCTGTTTTTGCAGACTGATGACGAGGACTTCATGCTGGACAAGCCAATGGGCTTCCTGCCCCTCCACCATGAGCTAGACAGTGGTCTGGGCTGGACTGATGGTTCCCTCCATCAGGGGGACCTCTCCGGGCTGGAGACAGAGGAAGGAGGCCTGGAGGACTGTCATTCACATGGGGCCCTCGCCCCAGGAGGTTGTGGGGGCTTCGCAGGTGGTGGCTCTCCTTCCTCTGAGTCCTTTATCTCCTCTGAGCTCAGTGATTCGGGCTTCTACAGCGTTAGCACTGGAGAGTTCAGGCACTTCCAGAGATTGCTGGAGAAACGAATGCGGCTGTACAATGCCAGGCTGCAACATCAGGGCGAACCCTGTGAGAGGCGAGAGCGGCGTGACAGCTGCCCCAAGAGCCACCGTGAACTGCTGGAGGCCATCCCTGAGGCCCTGACCATGCAGCCTCAGTGTCAGCGCTTGCAGCTTGCAATGGAGGAGGGTGCTGGGCCAGTCATGGAACCCCTAAACCGTGGACTTTTCAGGTACCAGCTAGGGGAATAGTTACACCTTGTCACAAAGTTTTATGTTTTTTATGGTTTTAATAAGAGAGGGTTAACGCAAGTTTTCTGGAGTTAAAAGAGTTTCAAATGTTTGAAGCTATAAACTTTTTTATTTAACAAAAGTACTTAATGAATTTGTCAAAAATTTCATAGCTTTATTCAGTAAATGCAAAATAAATATCTATCCAATGTTATTCTGCCTCTTAAATTGTCAATTGTCTTCCTCTCAAATATTCCTGTTTGCCTTTTTCAGGGTTTCCTCTGTCCAGTTCCATAAAGCTGATCGTCCCTGTCTGAACCGTCACAGTTCCAGTAGTGGAGCCCTCTTCAACCCCTCCTATGCCGCCGTGTCACGAATGACTGCCCCAGTCCTTTCCACCTGCAGCACCCCTTCCAGCCACCGAAGACCACTAGTACCCATGCAGCAGCACCACCAGGGCTCCAGTTCAGTGGGGATGCTGAGAAGAAGCCGGACCCTGCACCATCGTCCCCCTCCGCAGGAGTACCGCCGTCGGGCAAGTCACCCAGCTTCTCCCTCATATTGTGCAGCAACCCTGCACCACTGTGGAGGTGTGACGCCATGTAATGTCCTCCCACCTGGACTGCCAGAGGAAGCTGAGCTAGTGGCAGGTGTGATGGCTTCCCAACAAGCAGGCCTTGCCCACTCACCCCAACAACACCCAGCCACAGTGGGGCATATCAGGAGTGCCAGCAACCACGAGAGATGCTACGACAACAACCCTAACAACCAGATTGTCCAGCATGACTGGTGGCACTCACAAGAAAGATGCTTGATGCCTGAGCCTGTGGTTACAGAGAGGGAAAGAGAGATCGAGAGGGAACTGGAACAAAAAAGGCTAATGCAGAAGGAGATAGAGCTAGAGAGGGAAAGGGAGGTGCAGATTCAGGAGGAGATGGACAGAGAGAGGCAGCAGGAGCTGGGCAGAAAGATCAGAGAGCAGCAGCACCTCCAGAGTTTGGTCCACCCTCCTGAGACTGGAGACGTCAACGACACCTGGCCTAAACCTGCCACCCGTCAGTCCCAGGCTGGTGGGGGAGCTAGAGGTCTCTACAGTACCCTAGAGGGACACACAGGGTCTTGCTCTGCTGCTGGATGGGATGCAAAGAAAGGACATATGAATGCCACTTCAAGTCCTAATCCCAGCATTGGTCTGCAGCCAAAACTTGATATTAGCTCCAAACCCAACACAACCTCTCGGATCTCACGGAACCAGCTCCTGAGAGACCGAGCTTCTCAGCTGGCAGATGAGCGCAGCGGGATGAGCACAGATGAGGAGACTAACACTGACATGTTGATGGGTCGGTACTGGAGTCGAACAGAGAGAAAGGAACACTTCCTATTGGCCCGTGAGCAGAGGCAGCAGCAGCTGCAAGCCAGAGGAATAACGGTACGAGAGGCCATCAGCCGCGGAGGTGCCATCACAGGAGTGGGAGGAGCTTCTGGTGGAGAGGTAGGTATGCTGGACAGCAGAGGAGGTGGAGGTTTTGCAGAAGGGCGGTGCAACACAGTCCTGGAGATGAGTCAGAGGAAGCTGAGTCGTTTGAGGAACAGGAAGCTGTTGGATGATTGGACAACAGTAGAGGAGCTGCTGACTCATGGGACCAGGCTGGACAACCAGGAGGACATGCTGTGTCCCAGCTCCCTGCTGACGGTCACCACTGTCTAACTGCATGGACACCACGTCTAATTGTAACTCTGTGTGTGAGTGAGTGTGTGTGACGTCAGGCTAAAAATAACAACATTTGTTTAAATCCTCATCCCTGTTCAGTCATTTCCAGAGTCAGATGTGACTGCAGATATCAGCTTCCTCTCTGTTAGTCTAGAACGGAGATAGGTCAAGGACAAAGCATGGCACAAAGACTGTTGGTTGGTAAAGGTGTTACCCCCAACTTTACCCTTCAACAACTCCAAAGCTGACTGATTTAAGCAAGATTGATTGTTCATCTTGGATATATCAAGCTATTTCAAATAACATGTCATACAATACCTGCAACTGTTTGGTCACAAATTTTGTCCTGAAGCTAGCTTAAGATCAAACTGTACTCAACACAAATGTGTAGCTGTAAGGCTCTGAGAGATGTTATTTCCATCTGAACATACATGATGTTTGTGCAGATGTTTTTATGTCAGTTCAAAATTTATAACTGACAGATGAATGACAGACTCTATGCACCCACATCACAGTGTGTACTGTTTGCCATCCACCCTGCTGTCTCTTTGGAGTATTTTCGTGAATTCAATTGTTCGGTTATAAAGAACAGGGTCCTCCTTTATCTCTGTACTTGAAGCACAAAGTCAAAACTGATACCCTCACATATGACTCCGGGAAAGACAGTTAAAAAATGAGGATTTACAGAAATGCCAGACTGTTCCTTTAGTCAATGTGTGCGAGAGAAGGAACCTCACTGTAATCGCTGTACATCACCTCAACTGATAGCTTTATGTGTGGGTGTGTCACCACTGTACAGCACTCCGGACAAAATGTGTGTGTCAGTGCATGACGCTTGTAATGGCAAATGATGGAACAAGGTCAGATGAGCGTGTATGTTTGCATCATGTCTTTTATGCCACATCTTATGCTACATTTATTTCATGGAATCTCTGACAAAATCATAAAAAATTTAGGTTTTGACTGAAATCCCCAACCATGAGATTTCGGGGAGCAATACTGTTCTGCGTGATGTACCTGGTTGTGCGCATTGATAGATCACATACAACTACTTTTACATCAGGGTCACAGAACACATCACCTGTAGCAATGCAGACATTGACAACTGAGATTTGATACTAAATCTTGAATTGTTTTTATAAAAACTCTGTTTACAATTAAAAATATTAATCGGTGGATGCTTTTGTACTAAAAATGATGGGAAACACGGCCTGATTTACTTGCTATTGAAAAACCAGTCAAACCGTGTTGATCAGGGATGGGAACAATGTGCCAAAAAGTTTATGGAGGATTTTGACCACAGCTTTAATCTGTAAAATCAGCTTCTTCTGATTTTGAAACACAGTTTATGCTGCAGTCACTTCATGTCATTCAGATGTGCAGCTCAGTTCCAAACATGTTAATTTTAACCTCTGAGTTGTAATTTTGAGTTGGAGGCATCACAATCTTGTTTTCTATTTTGTGATAATTAAAGAATTGTCAGTAGAATCAGTGGCAAAATTCAAACCACTAGTAGTTACATCTAAATAAAATCAAATGGCAAGTAGTAACACACTCCTACAAATTGAGTTAAAAACTTGTGACAAAAATCCAAATCTGTTTTATTATAACTTCAAGTTGGTTATGTGATTAAATTAACCAGTTAATACTTGATGTCGTTCAGCTGGTGAGGGACAAGGTTAGCAAAAGACATGTTTCAAACATTGTGCTGTTGCCAATTACTCCTTGCAAACCCTGTATTTGTGATGAGGACTGAGTTTTATTTTTTAATGTGCTGCCTTACTTGTCATGTTACCATGGCTGCCACAGAAATCAAACCAATTAAAAACCACAGGCGACATCTAATTTTAAGTTACCTCTAATTTTATTACTATGAGTACCTCCTCATCACTAGCAAAAACATCAGTGAAAAACAAAAAATGGTCTTCAACCATCAACTTAAAAGTCTGATTATTAGTTTGATTATCTGACCTGGTCTATTTAACAGTGTCCAAGACAGCTAAACAAATCCCTCTCTTACCATACGTGATAAGTTTAGGGAGGATGAATGGCAGCAACCTGGTAAGAGTTAGCTAACCAACGGCGCCCTCCAGTAGCTATGCAGTCAAAATGCTGAACCCCTCCTCATCCATTCTTTATGATCTGCTGACATGGCGTGAATGCAGCATAAGAGTTTTGGCTCTTCATGGCTCATGGCTTCCTGTTCTTGGTCTTGTCTTTACTGTTGGCAGGATGTTTACAGTTCTACCTACCCAGGTAACAGCTTATGCATGTTTACTGAAATCTACAGTGATGCGTTGACTGTGTAGAGACCATTTTAAAGAAAAGAAGATACACCTCAAGTCAATCTGACGTTCAGGACAGAGATCAAATCAGTGTTGGTGACATTCCACAACAGGTACAGTGTGTGTAAACCTGAAACCGACTGATTTCAGGGTTGTGGTTCGGAAAATGTGCAATAATACCTCAAGTTAGTTTTAATATGATAATGACAGTGTTGTGTGCGCTACCTGTCAGGTTTCCATCGAATGCAGTAACTCGTTTTAAACTAAACAGATGCACAAAAGTGACGAGTCACCACAAGTGCACAGTAATCCTAAAATCAAAAATGGTAAGTGCAAAGGTTATTGTAGATATTTATATTATTTCTTTACACTGTTTTCTGTAAGAGGGACCTAAGAGAACAACTTTTTGCACATCATTTTTATATGAAATGTTTCACCTAACCCTTCTCTACCAGGGACAGAGGCCAGTGGAATGACTGTAGATAGAACGATAGTGTGTGTTGATGTTTTCTTTATGAATTATCATATTGATTTAAGTGGAGGAAAAAAAATCAGTTTATTGTCATTGTGTTGGACATATTTCAATATTTTTCGTGTAATGGTTACAAAACCAATGTGAACAGTTTTTATGATCTTTAAAATGAACTTAATTTACTTAAAAGCTGGTGAAACTTTGATTTGCCATTTTCAAAACAACAAGTGAACACAAAATGTGAATATTATTGTCTTTTTCAATGGCTAAATTAAATTTTACTGTTGTTTTGTGTCATTCTGACATGTACATATTGATTTTGTCAGAAGGTGCAGATGAGGTTGGAGTTAGTAGCAGGACATGATGATGCCGTCAGAAACCTTCAGTGGTTTATCATGTGATTATATAGGTTTATAGCTGTGTTATGGAGACTGTATATACAGCACAGAGATTAACGTTATAGTATTAATACGTTTAACACTCAAAATTTTGTCTAAATTCATTGAAAGTGGTTCAGTTTGTTCTTAATGTTAAATGTGGCATCCATAAATTATGAGTATGATCACTCTAACGCTATACCACGATAACATTTTAGATCATTTTTTGTTATGTTCTTTCTTCTCCAGAGTCAGTTGTTTCAAATGGATACGAGTGTCATACCTGTGTTCGCTTCATAGATGGTTAACACAAATACTGAAAGTAAAGAAAAAAACAACCATGTGCAACTCCACTCTACTATACGATAACAATAACAATGTTAACATGCTGATGTTTAGCAGGTCACTATCTTAGTTTATTGTGCACGCATGCAAATATTTTTTCAACGATACTTAAAACAAGGTACATCTAACTTAATGTGGAATAAATCCACAGTTTTAGGTTTGGTCATTAAAGTGTTTTCAGAATTAAAATTTTGACCTTATTTTGAAGCTGGAAGAAATGTCAGTGAATCTAAAATAATATAATTCATTCTGAAGGCACAATAAATTTCCAAACTTCATGGAAATTCACTGGATAATTATTGAAACATTTTAAGCCTTAACCAAAATAAACCAATAGACATTACTGTCTCTTGAACAATGCTGCTAATGCTGTTAAAAAAATGCCAGTCTCTCTGTTTTATTTGTGTTGCAAGCTGTTAGCTTACTGGCTGGTTATCAACAATTGGTTACCCTAAGAAAATCCAAAATGAGGGAAGCCAATCGATAAAATTCCTGTCTTTTTCTCTGCCAGTACAAAAGTCTGGCAAAACAAAAGTTTGTTTTTGTAACAGGAAACATTTTGACATGTCACAGAAGGGAAAGCAAAACTTAAATATATACAGCCAAATTCCTTTTCTGCTATTTTGATTTGGTTGCTGCATAACTTGCACACCAGATAGGCTACACATACAAGGACAACTGATCCCGATCATTGTCAAAATTAAGTGAGTAACATATTTTCCTAGCCTTATGACAAAAAATCTATCTATCTTTTTATCTGACTCTGGAGAAGACAGAATGAGAGGATTTACAGAAATGTCAAGCTGCTTACAACACTCAGAATCAGACGTGGTAGAGGACGAATCAAACCTCCACCCTGTTTGTTTCTATGTTTCCTCTCTCTTTCAGCTGTGACTCAAACAGTCTGAATAATGGATGACGAAGAAAGAGTTTTTTTCTTCCCACCAGCCCCCCCCTCTTTACTCTCTTTGCTTACGTTAACACAAGGACACAGAAAGCTGAAAATAGCACTGCTGTCCTCATGTGATGTGAAATTAAAAGCACACTGGAGCAGAGACACTTGCTGCTGGGGAACTCAACACTTGTTTTACTCCATCTGACAATCCCTCCATCCAGCCTGCAACACCAACTCCATCTGTCCGTGCAAGGGTACTTTTCACAACAGCAAGCTTTTTGGAATATGATGATGTACATGTGATTGTAATAAAGAGATTTTAATTAGCTATGACATTGTGGTTTTGTCTTTTTGTTGATACATGAACAACACTGCTGACATTTGGGACATCTGGGATGTTCAGTTTTGAGCAGTGAGCTCCGGGCTGTTTTGGTCATTTATAGCTGTTTTAAACAACTGACTCAATGTATTACTGAAATAAAATATTAGTTGAGGCCTTTTTTTTAATGCACAGGCAGTGAGGTCAACAGATTACTTCACACTTGCTGCCTTCTTTAGTTATTGGCTTGACTCACATATATACCCCCATGTATTTTTCATTAACATACATTAATTCATGATGGGCTAGTCACTTATTAACCACTAAATGAATAAATCATGGACCTTTTTTATTAAGTGCTGCCAAGGTAAATGGATGAATCCATAGGGAGCTTAAAATAACTGCTGACAGCATTGATGAAGTTTTAAGGATGAAGATGGCTTTCAGAAAAATAAATACACAACTGCAACAGATAAGCGGACTGACTGTAAATGGTTGTATTTAAAAACAGAAGAACATGAGTATCACAGCTGTTGTTACATGCACATGTGGTTGAGCTCTTCTAGAGGGTTAGGGTTAGAATTTTGAAGATGATTATTTTTGTTGTATATCTGTTTCCATAAATTTAAAATTGCAAATCCGCACTGTCTGAGAAGGGGAACCCTAGTGATTCCTACATGTCCTCAGCAGCCCCCTTGGCCCTTAAGACAGAGGTGGCGGCGGAGGGCTGATGTTGTTCCATTTACACAAACAGTGCTCACTTGCATGTTTGTCACAAGAAATCAAGTAAGTCTTTTGGGAAAACAAGTCGGCATTATTATTATTATTTTTTTTAGGGACTTAAAACAGATCACAAAATGTTAAGTTTCAGAACAAGTTAGATAAAAGTGTAAGTCAAGTTTCATAAAGAGAGAGAGAGTCTCATTCTAAAATATTACGTTTTGAAAAAACAATTAATTGAATCTAAAGACTGTTAGGTGTTTTAAAGATATCATCCATTCTGCTTTGTTATCACAGTGTAGTGTGTAGTGGTTTATTGTAAGATGCAGAGTATATTATTACACAACAGGCCAGAAAAATGTACAGCTTATGTTAAGACTTAAGTAAATTTCTGACAAAAAATAAAATAAAAAATAAAATAAATAAAACAACTGAAAAAAAGGAAAAAGGTTCTGTTCATACCAGAAACAATCCTTTAATGTGGCTTTACGGAAAGTGTGGGAAACTCTGGAGAGCTAAGACACAGTTCAGTTAGATTAGCATTCTTGACCTCCAAAGCAGCTGACCATTATCAGGAAAACATCTGTCTCAACCTCCTACATTCCTTTAGACAGCTGAAGTTTTGTCGGTAAATACCACAGAGATGGTGTATTTGAAATAATATTTAAACTCTATCCATGAAAAGTTGAAAAGTAGGAGTCATTATAAAATAATTGACAGCACTGAAACCATTTTAGATCTAATTTGGAAATTTTATCCGACTCTGGTTGTGTCAGACCCTCCAGATGGTTGGTGACGTCAGACTCGGACTCTATTATTACACAAGACCAGTCCTCTTTCAAGTGTCTTTTGTTGTACACTGGCAATGTCATGCAAAGTGTGGGAAACTGAAAGCAACTTTCTGCTCACACTAAGTACCAGAAGGAGGACACACCTGGACATCTGGACACTAGATGCATCTTATTATGTAAGAATTTAAAAAATTAAACACCATAGATGTCCGATAATGTTTGAAAGGGCCTGTTTTGAATTCAGAATAAAATTTGTTGTTCATAATATTTAGTATCACACTGTACACAGCACACTAATTTTGGATAATATTTAGAAATTTGTATAAATTGACATCCAAAAAAAGGTAGCTGTGTAAGTGTGTTCAAAGTGTGACAAGCATGAGCGTGTGCTCAGTCAAAGTCATTGATCCCAGCATCAGGCAGCAGGTCTGCTCTCTCTACAGGGTCACCACTTT
>JAPZDY010000012.1:4422851-4437855 GCA_029783645.1 Ctenochaetus hawaiiensis
GAAGAACATCTCCGGCTTTTTCCAGATGACTAGGTTGAAATAAACAATGGATCTCTCCTCTTATTGTATCCAACTCAGAAACAAAGCTACATCCTGTTTTTTTCTGTACTCAGGTTGAAAAGGAGGTCAGATATATTTGTTTTGAAGATCTTATTTGATATGTTTTTACTTTGTAATGAAGGGTAGTTTGGAAAAAAGTCAACTGTTAACAGGCTTTCAAACTTTGTAAATGACTTTGCTGACTAATCAAACATTTTGTGAAAGCAACACAGCATTCACATGATAGCTGACTTGCTATTGTCTACATCCATACGGATTTAGCATTGAGGACCATAAAATGGCATTTATATATATTTTATTTTTCCAGTGCAGCATTACTCAAGTTATTATTCTAAGAAAAAAGGGAACTACTCATCAAATCTGTTGTAATCTTATTGTTTGGAAATGAAAACAGCCAATGTAGCTTATGACATACATGATTACAGACAGTTTCTTTGTTGAGAAAAATGTAAATGTCTGGCAATATTGTTAACATGAGACTACACACTCTATTTATGGTTTAACATATTGAAGAAGAAGTGGTTGTTCTTTTGCTCTGGATAATTAAAACTAATTAACTTTTTACATTGTGGCAGTGTGGACAAAGAGGATGAGATGACCTGCCTCATCAAAGGCTGTAATTTTGTGCTGAAGAACATACCCCATGAGGCTTTCGTGTACGCCAAACACGCCGACTCAGAGTTCCGCTTTCAGACAACGCAACCAGACATCTTCCCTTACCTGCTTGTAAACATCGGCTCGGGAGTGTCCATAGTCAAGGTAATAACTGACTGATCAAATGTTTATCTGTGCTCTGGCAGAGATGGTTTCCCTGACACTACTAGGAAATTAAATGATCAGAAGAGTTTCGTTGGAAGTTAATTGATATTTCGTTGTATTAGTTCATCTCCTACATGTTTTACATCTTAGTACACTGAAGTTCTTTTTTTTTTTTTTACTGATGATCAGTTGAAACAAGACACTTCAAGCCATGGCTTTGAGCAGTTATCATAATCTTCTGACAATGCAAAACCAAACAGTAAATCTAGAGAAAAAATGTCAAATTAATCAATAATGAAAACTGTTATTAGTTGTCCTTTTCTTATAAATGCATATTCCTGTCTTTGTTAATCTACAGAAGCTACTGGTGGGTTTCTGATTAGTTTGTTCTCATTATGTTTTCAGCAGGTAAAGGCACATATTATTTTGATGAAATGATAAAGGCTAGACAAGTTTTTGGGAGTAATGGCTTTCATCTACTGTGTAGTATTTGCATGATGTCAGAAGTGGGCAGATTTAAAGGTCTGGACACAGGTGTGGTATGTTAAAGTGACACTGAAAAAAAAGGTCAACTTGTGTTAAATGTTCAAGTCTGACTTTTTTCAGATGACAAACATTTGAACAAACGAGAGGTTTCTGCTGTTCCTCTTTAACAGGTTGAATCAGAGGACAAATTTGAGCGAATAGGAGGAAGCTCAATAGGTGGAGGGACGTTCTGGGGCCTCGGAGCCTTGCTCACCAAAACAAAGGTATCCTAAATATCTTTAAATGTCAGGCTGAAATGACTGGCACCTTGAAGTATGATTTCTTCTGAGTGCAGAGTTTTGCTCTGTTCGGCCTCTTGAACTTGACCTTTTTCTCTCCTGCAGAGATTCGATGAGTTGCTACAATTGGCCTCAAAAGGGCAGCACACAAGTGTCGATATGCTTGTCAAAGATATCTATGGAGGATCTTACGGGTCTTTGGGCTTGACTGGAGATCTCATTGCCAGCAGTTTTGGAAAGTCTGCTACTGCTGACAAAGGTGACACATGGAAACATAGAATTATATATATATATATTCAGGCTTGTATATTAGTATATTAGTATACAGTATATTAATTTTGATTGGACCAAAAAAGAGACGTGAAAAAAGTCAGTTTTTCAAACCCATCAAGCAGCTTTTCAGTTTTGTGATGTTGATTTTTCTCCTGTCCTGCAGAGTTCTCAAAAGAAGACATGGCCAAGAGTTTACTCCATATGATCAGCAACGACATCGGACAGCTGGCCTGTCTGTATGCAAAGCTCCACAACCTGTCCAGAGTTTATTTTGGAGGCTTCTTCATCAGAGGACACCCAGTCACCATGCACACAATCACCTACAGCATCAACTTCTTCACCAAGGTAAGGCCACTTCCTCTCTAGACAGTAAAACCAACTAACCCCCATGACTGCATCTTTTAGGCCACATCAACACTACTGAACATTTGCTTTAGTACAGAGTCTTAAAGCTAAAATGAATTCTGCCCAAACAAGTGTTTTAAAAACATCTCAGTAATGTGTTGATTCTATGCCTTTAAAAAAACACACTTATCACATGACTGTTTATGAACTGTGGGTATAAGCGTGCTGATGTGAACTGAAAGCGTAAGGTTGGTTGCTTTGGTGCAGAAAAGAGGACAGAGGAGGAAGAAATGGAATGAGTAAAAGTAAGATTGGAGGTTTCTTTGCTTTGAGTAACAACAAAAGGTGTTACTGGTGTAAGCAAAACACATGATCAAGATTAAAAAAAACAGTCAGGAAGCAAAATTGTCTGTGTTATCATTTCTAAAAATAAGTGTCTCTGCCCAGCAAGGACATAATGCAACCCCACAGTTTTCAAACTAAAAAAAGTTCTCCATTTTAGGGGTTCATCATGTCAGAGAGGTGTGGATCTCAGGCCTAAATATATCAAAAATTAAGCTTCTTAAAGTAAAAACATTTAAGTGTTGATGTACCACAAATAACGGAGTGAGAACAAAGTGTCTCTCTGCTCTACAAACTCTCTAATCATCCCATTTTTCTCTCATTTTTCACATGTCAGTGTAGTCCTGAATTTGGTTTGTTATCTGCTGAACTCGACAGTTTCACCTCCAGCCCAGATTTTTGTATGATGTTTGGTCTGTTGTTTTTGTTGTTGTAGGGTGAAGTTCAGGCCTTGTTCCTACGACATGAAGGTTATCTGGGAGCCATTGGAGCTTTTCTTAAAGGAGCAGAGGAGGACAGTAAGGAAAAAAAGCATATGAATGTCCTCAATTTGGTGTCGAAAGGGTTATATTATATATTACATATGAATGTTACAAGAAGTGTGTTTGGCAAAAGTATTTGGTAGTTTGTCTCTATGAAAACTTTGTGCCTGCAGCTGTTCACTGTACTTGGTGACACACACATCATACAAATCCTCCCTCACACTGTTTTGACTTCAACTTGTAGGTTTACAAAAAGCAGATTCTTGCATTTTTCACTGACGTCTGGTATGAATAAATCCCTGAACTTCCTGAACCTCCTGTTTGAGTGCTTTTCTGTCTTTCACAGAAATATCTAACAAATAACTAACTGCAGAGGAGGAATGCAGAAAAACTTTTATAAGCTAAAATGCTTGTGAAAAAGGAAAAAAAATTCATTTCGACACCAGACATTTTTATGTCTTGTTGTTTTTTACTAAAACAATAATAAAACCCACTGTAATATGAGTATTGATGTAATGTATCATAACTCAAAATTTTGTACCCTTCCAGATCCAAACCAGTACAGTTGGGGTGAGAATTATGCAGGAAGTTCAGGCCTGATGAGCGTTTCTCCCGATATGAATCCCATGCAACGTGCTCGCAGTGGAACGGTGAGTCTGCAGAGGAAGCAAACAGTGACTGGATAAGAGGACCTGAAGCTCAGTCATGTACCACAATGCACCATTTAAACCTCATGACCTATTCATGCTCTGCTGCTGGTTCACTGGGTTTTGTTTTATCCACTTTCTTCTGTCAAAATTCCAATATTTCTAGATAAAGTTTAATTTAGATTCTGTATTTGATCTCCATTATGGAAATACTTTCACCACTGTCATCATTGAATCCATAAGCATCATTCAAAGAAATTCATTAATCTTTCATAACTTTTCTTTTCATCTCCTCTCCACACATTCCTACCTAACTCTCTCCTTCAGTTTCCCGTAAGTACCTCCGTCTGCTTCACTTGTGTGACCTGGTTTGATGACATGTGGCTCCTGCTCACAGTGTCTTGTTCACCAGCTGAAAGCTCTTCACGTTAGTGTTTAGTCATGTCAAGAAATCACTTTGTTCACTCGCACAGGCACAAGAAAGACCTTAAGAGCAGGCTTTGTTTGAGCTTAGCTCTGTTTTGACATAAAGATTCTGCTGTTTTGCCCTTTGCTGAACTGTGTTTTTGGTCAGATCCTCTGTGTGAACTTTGAAAATAACAGTGTTTCGTGTGTTTGACTGACACTTTGCTTTTGGTTCCTCTGTGTGATACTTAGAGCATGCAGGCCTCTGTAGATCATTAGGAGCTGTTAACCTCTGTTAGCATTAGCAGCCCCTGTAATCCCCTCTCTCCACTGAATTTTCTGCTTTTTTTTTTCCATCTTTCATGAACTAGTTTTCATTAGTGCAAACTGGCAAAGCGTGATGCAGGACTGCAAATGAAATATTCATCTTTGGGAAGCTAAAAGAAGCCTTTTATCAATGTAGCTTCCCTATAAACAATTGACTACCTGTAATAGAGTATTGACTCCCCAACAACTAATGAATCTGCTGGCTTCCACTGGCTTTTAGAATTAAATCCTGGAAGCATCTCTCCTCCCTTTTCTTCCTCTTTGCTTTTCTAGCTGTCTTCACAATGAAAAAAATAGTAACAAGTATTGTGAAGAGAAATATCCTAAGACTGGAATAGATTTTGACGTTTCTGGAGGAGGAAGAAGCACCGAGCAGTCTGTTTGTGGATGAGACTGACAACATGTGTCCTCTCTGTGTCTTTGTTGTGTCTAGTTTGACATGTTGGAGATGGACCGTCTGGAGAGGCAGCTGGTGAATCTGCCTCTGCTGCAGGACCCTTCATCCTACATCCCTGACACCATGGATCTCACAGAGGACGCTCATGCCCGTGAATACTGGCTCTACTGCTTCGAAGAGGCCCTGGACGGGGTAGGATGGCAGTTCATTGTACTGGAATACAAAAGCAGAGTCTGAAATGACACATGCCATGCAGGAAATGTGAGAAAACTAAAAAATTTAAAAAAAAAAAATATTTAGTTTACTTTTTAATTGCACTTGGAAAAAAATTACAGTGTGATATCATATTGCATCATCAATGTTTAGCCAGTGAACTTTAATAAACCCAGAAATGGATGCCACATTTTACAGGTAAGTTTTCCTTTGAGTTAAATTGGTTTGAGTTATAATTCTTTCTCCACTCTGTGCCTGCATGCTGCAGAGTTTAGGAGTATGGCTGATTACTGTTGTTGTTATTTTGGGAGCAGGTGGTTAAGAGAGCTGTAGCGAGCCAACCCGACATGCCTGAAGCAGCCGAGCGAGCCGAAAAGTTCCGTAACAAATACAGACACAAGCTTCAGACCCTGCGGCACCAGCCTTTGTAAGGACTGTTTCTGTTTTTGCATGCGAAGCCCTTCTGTTTGACCCAGAGGTTGCTTTTAGTAAACTCAACTCCAAATCTTTTTCTCTAACATCTGCATTAGTTTCATGTCTTCATACCTGCTGTGACTGCCCATGTGTTAATGAAAAAGGAAAATCAAAACACTGAAATCTGTTTTATTGTGCCAGTTTTTAGGAGGCAGGTGTAGTTCACAAGAATGGAAAGAATATATCAGGGTAAACATGGTGACTTTAAATGAATAATGTGAGCTGAGGTTGAAATTTGGCCCAAAAACTCTTCAAAAAGGCAGATTTTTAATAGTCAAGTTCTGCATTTTAATAGTTTATTGTAACATTATGTCAAGCTACAGAATAAGCACTGTCAGTACCAGTTAAAATTGCAATGCATCAAACTCTCCAGCCCCGTGGTGTGTATGTTTTTCTCTCTGGCTAATGTAGAGTGCTTCTCTTCTTACCTAGTGCTTATGGATCCCTCACTGTCAGAAGTCTGTTAGACACGAGGGAACACTGTTTAAACGAGTTCAACTTTCCTGATCCCTACTCTAAGGTCTGACTGAAATCTATCGACCTTTTTCTGTTTTCTGTTTTCTTTTTGTCTTCTTTTAGTGTGCTATAAAACTGGATTGACCCTCACTGATCTGATTTGTCAGCTATTCCCAACTATTTCTGCATGGTTTGGTGTGTAAATAACTAGTACTTTTGGACCAGAAGCTGCCTTGGTATTTTTGGAGATGATCTGGTAGTTTGAAAGAGGAGTAAAAGTTGATCTAGATGAAGCCTTGAGGGCAGCTACACCCAATAAAAGTGCTTGTTTTTGACACTCATAGACAGACATTGTTGCTCTGATTGTCTGACAGCATTATTGAAAGGATCCCCACAGAAACAGATCTTTTTTTGTTTAACCAGAAACAGAAACTGCTTATATTTCTGTTGTCAAAACCACCAGACTCCACTGACAAAAAAGTAACTTTTTCATAACAGAAACAAAACAACAGAAACAAAAAAAAACTCACCATAACCGCCGCTGCTCATCTTTTCACTTTTCCAACAATCACAAAGTCTTATATCCCCTGTAATTCACACCTGTTTTTTGTCAGCTGAGTATTGGATGTTTCTGGTAAAACAAAAAAAAAATTCTTACACTTGTTGTAACAAAGGTATGTCTTTGCAGGGATTCTTTGGTCATGTCTTTAGAAATTAACGTCAGCCTGCGAGTGGTAAAACAAGTAGCATTTTGCAGCTCCTGCCTGAAGCGAATTACCAGACAAATTCCAAAAACTTTTTGAGGGAACAAGTCTTTTACGCACCAAAACATGTGAAAAGGGCTCAGGGTTAAAAATTAATGGAATCCCTTTTAAGCCTAACATGTAAACATCACATTAATCTTGAACAAATACTTATGTTGTTTAAACAAAATCAAATTTTTTCACATCTCTGAATGCTGGTGACTGTTTGTCGTTTATTTTATTCACAGTGTCTGTTTCATATCTCTGCTCTCTTGTAGATTAAACAGAGGGAGAATGACATTGCCCTTAAATACTACCAGAAGGCGGTGAAGTCCCTGGAGGAGTTGAGCTGGGAGGACAGACAGTTTGCTCTGGTCAGAGGCGTCTTGGCCGGGAATGTCTTTGACTGGGGAGCCAAGGCTGTTTCAGAGTGAGTGCAGTTAATGACTTTTATATCCTGTTAGCAGCCCGGTTGATTTGTCGCTTTGTTCTGCCTGAATGTGGTTAGTAGGAGAGGCTCTGGTTTGCATGCAGTGTATTGTGGCTTCATGCTGCAGATTTAAACTGGGAGTCTGGCAAGGTTTTATTGTTTTGATGAGTTATCTACCCTGAGGAAATATGGATTGAAGCTAAGCAGAAAACATTTAAAAAAAATCTATACTGTACGAGCTGCTGACCATTTATTCCAACAGGGGATGAAACAGCATCACAATGATTCTTTAAATTTTTTCTCTTAAGTTTTTCTACATAAGAATATTCACAGGGAATCACAGAAAACTTGTTCTTCAGCTGTCAAAATGTTAGATATGACCTGCTGTTTTTGGCCAGAATCTCTCTTAAAAAATGTAGATTTTTTAGGGAACCACTATTTTTATCTCCATGCTGGGCTGCAGGGGATGATCATTTTTAATCTCAATCTCACTGTTTGGAAAGTTTGTTGTATATTTTATACTGTGATCCAAATACTCGTCTCACTTTTGCATATTTTTCTTATAATGTTACACAGTGTCCTCGAATCTGATCCTGAGTTTGGGTTTGAGGAGGCTAAACAACAGCTGGAAGGTATCTTTTTTGTCTTTATGTCCCAGTTTTCTACTATTTTACTTTTTTAACATTTGTTTTTGAGCTATTTGAAACACTGATAAGCATCAGGGTAGCTTGATTGTTTTCACGATATGTTATCTTTTTAGCAATAAAAGCTAAATTGAAGCAATATTCATATTAAATGTATTAAAATCAATTAAATTATACTGGTTCTGAATCAATTGATCTTTGCTGCTCTAGAACAGCCGCCTACACAGCAAGTTGTGCTGCACTGCCACTGGCAACTGATTTAAAGGAAAAAAAGAATTGATTTCTATAGTTGAACATTAGCCAAAGCTGGGAAAATGTGAACGATTTAGTAAGTGAATCAAGCAATAAACAGTGATAGAAATCCTACAGAGTTTGTAGTTTAATGCTGTTTAAAAATTTACACAGTAGTATTTGGCCTGCTGCTCAGTTATTGGAGTATTTGAGTAAAATGGTATCAGAACATCTTCAGACCATGTTGTCGAATTTATGGATCTGGACTCACAGTCTCTGTGTTTCAGACTGAATTTTTTTTTTCTGTATTTCTTCTCAGCGAGGCCTTGGCTCGTTGATTCCTATGACCAGTGGATCGAGAGACTAAAGGTCAGACTCTTCCTCAACTTTTTTCATTTCAAAGCCGAGTTATTCATCTCAGTATTTCTGGTGAGATGTGAGGAGTTTTTTATCAGAAGCTCTTGACGGTTCAGTGAGGACACACAAGCTGTTTAGCACAAATGACCTCAGAGGGAGACAAACACATAAATCAAACTCTGTCACATGCGACAGTTTTTTAGTGCTTATAGTCATATTTCACTCACTTACTTAGTGTTTCTGTGTTGTGTTCTTATGATGATTAGTGTTTCAACACAATCCATCCTGTTTTTTCTCTTGCAGGGTCCTCCTCATAAGTGTGCCTTGTTTTTCGTAGATAATAGTGGCGTAGACATCATTCTAGGGGTGATTCCTTTTGTCAGAGAGCTTCTCTCTCGAGGAACAGAGGTAAAGAACCGGAACAACTTTATTTTTGAGAATAAGTGATGAAAAATGTGCATCACCTCCTCAAATTGTCTTTCTGTAGATCGTGTTGGCCAGCAACTCCGGTCCGGCTTTGAATGACGTAACAAATGGTGAACTGCAAATACTGACGGAAAGAATTGCCGCGATGGATCCAGTGATTCAGTGAGAATTTAAAAATAAAAAACAGGCTGACACAATGAGAATAAACTGCATTCTTTTTCATTATCATCTCATGTAACTTTAGAACTTTAATTTTCTCTGTCAAAACTCATGATTTAACGTCTAAAAAGCTTTTTGAAGGCGCTCTTCAGTGAACTGTGCTGTGTGTGCTGTGTAGGGCTGGTCTGAGGGAGGACAGACTGACGCTGGTCCAGAGTGGCTCCAGTTCACCCTGTCTGGATCTGAGGTCGGTTATTTGGCAATTTACATTAAATATCTGTAAAGGGAAAATTATTCAGTCTGTGCAACAGCTGTGTGCAACAGCTGTGTGATACCTGCTTAACAGATTTTCAGTTTTATTTAATTTAAAAAAGCTGGTGTGTAAGTGTTTGAAAAATGTGATAATTTGCAAATCTTTGTTGACATCCACTGATCCTTTTATGTAGGAGCTTATTCTGAATTTATTATTCTAAACACAAGTCAACCAGGTCGAGACACGAGCAAAAAAAAAGGCTGAGAAAGTTGGGAAATGTTCCAGACACACCTGTTTTGAACATTACACAGGTAAACAGGTTCACTGGTAACAGGTGAAAGGATGAGGCGAGGTTCAGATGTTACTTTGTGGGCTCAGAAACAAAAAGAAAAAAACGCTGTCTGTGCATACATTTGGTTCAAACATGACTTAATTCTGTTTTTATCTGCATCCCCACTCGTGTGGAATTGCAATCGTACGTATCTAAACCTTCTGCAGATGCAGTGTATCACATTCTAAGTGGTTGGTTTGAGTTTGGGCTGAAAGTTTTCCTTATAAAAGCCATAATTTGAGCATTAGATTAACTGTAATATTGCTGTTACTCAGTCTAGAATGTCAACATGTTTCATTGTCTGTCATCTCTCAGCCGTCTGGACAAAGTGCTGGCGATGGTGGTGCGGGAGCGACAGACAGACCTGGTGATCATCGAGGGAATGGGCCGAGCCATTCACACCAACTACTACGCCATGCTCAGCTGCGAGAGCCTCAAGATGGCCGTCATCAAGAACTCGTGGCTGGCAGACCGGCTGGGCGGGAAGCTGTTCAGCGTGGTCTTCAAGTACGAGGTACCGGCTGGAAAACCCAGCAAGCTCTCTGAGGCGCTGACGCCGTCATGAGCCTGACGGTGCTCGAGTTTGAGCAGGACAGAACGCCGAAGTCGAGCCACCAGAAGGGATTAGCTGGAGCTCCGAATGTAAGGATGGTGATTGTGTACTGCCACTAAGTGAATGACTGATTGCAAAGCTGATTGTAAAATTCAGGCAGGTTTTTTTTAAAGGTGATCATTGAACAGGGAGGTTTTACATTGGATTTTTGAGACGTTGTTGATTTTTAGTGCAGGTTTCATCAACATGGTTTACATCGCTTCTCTCCAGGTTTTTCGTCCAACATCCTGTGCAATTGCTTAGATTTTTGCAACCATCCTTACTGCCTTTTGATCTCATGCAGAGTCCGGAGTTTGTTTCCACGTGAAGTCGTCGGCTTTGTTCAATTCAGTTTTTAATAGACTTTCATGACTGATGAGATCTTCAGCTTGTAGGAAAATGAATGAAAAACAAAAAAAGACATTTATTTTGAAACATTTTGCATCAGTCATTGATATGCTGCCAACACACACAACACTGAGCACCCATATGGGCAAATGTGATACTTTGGCTGGAGTGTGTTTGTGTGTTAGAGAAAGTGGGAGAGCTGCAGAAGTAATTACAGCTTTCAGCGGTAACACTTTTTACATGAAGTGTATTTAATGTGCCTTGAGGCTGATGTGGCGAAAGCATCATTCACTTAGACTGCTTTTATTTCCCGTTGAAGGCTCGACACCACAGAAATATCTGCTTTTGTTTCCTAGCGACCTCACGCCATGAATCTCCTGTGTTTTATTACTGCCAGCAAATGAATTGAGATTAAAGGACGAATCCGTGTCGCTGTCACTTGTGTAGCTGTTAAAAGTGGCTTCAGAAATAAATGTCTTTGATCAGCGATGGAAGCAGCACTTTATCACAAAGAGATATTTGGTCGTGTTCCTCCACAAGGTGGCAATATTCTACTGTGATGTAGTTTTTTTTTTTTTAATGATCTCTCAAATCTCTCCCAGGGTGCTTGGTGTCATAAATGAACACATATTTCAGGTTAAATATCCTAACTGTCTCTGATCAAAGCATCACTTGGTACTTTTTGTCACTGAGCTGGCCGTGGCAGGAGTCCAGGGATTCATTGTAATTAACCGGCATGTTTCAAGTACAAGCTGTAATCCATCCCTAAATGGAAAAAAAAAAATGCAATATTTGAAGGCAATAATACTGCAGCACGTTAGTTGTTACAAACATCCAACACTGTGTGATTGTGAAGTGGCTGATTTAAGTAGAAACTTCATCATAAATATCTGAATTCACGGCAGGATCTCATTTTAAAAAGCTCTGGAGCAAAAAAAAAAAAAAAAAAACATGTTCCCCAAAGCTGAAGTTGCTTAAAATGTGGACTGAAATCGCAATATTGTGTCATTTGTACATACATGTAATAAACAGTAGTGTCTGTCCGTGTGTGTATATATATGTATATACTTATATACATATATATATAAAAACCCATTTGCATCACTTCAGTTAAGCACACCAAGCACAACTCTATGTATTATTCTCCTGACAATCAATTTTAATTAAATGGTAAAAAAAAACAACTTTATTTTATTCCTTTTACAGCCTGTGTTTGTGTGTTCATTTCTCATGTGTCAGGAGAGTTTGCAGTGGTGCAGAGGAGCAGGGAGAGTTGAAAGTTGCCCCATATTAAAAACCGAACCTGCCCCTGGCGATATAAAAGCTCGACACCCTGCTATGTGGTGGTTGATGCCTGCTGGGTAGCTGCGGGTTGATAATGCATGAGGACGCCTGGCAGGGGGTCCCCCTGCTTTTCCTCTCGCTCATCACCAACTGCCAAAACACACACATGCACACACACACACACACACACACACTCCAGTTCTGCAAGACGCCCTCGTGGATTTAGTGACATCTATGTGTATCGTATGCAAGGTCGTTGGTTTTGTTTTTGTGTTTTTTCCTTATAATAGAATATTCAGTGTGAGCAGGGATGTTTTCCTCAAATGTTGCTGCCCTCATGGATGGAAACGAGAGCCCCACATTAATGCAAGATGACACAAAACTCCTTTGTAAATGTTTTGCATCTCTGTCGGTGATATTTTGCAGGTGATCTTCAGTATTTAGTGAAGATCCACAGTGACGCTCCTCTGCACAAATATTCCCGTTTGATGAAAGCGCGGAGCATGTGATCAGATGCACAGTTACAGTGTCAATAGACTTGTTTCTGCAGCTGCAGTGGCACAAACTATTTATTGCTTGTGTTTTTTTTTCCCACTGTATAACTTTTTAATTACTCATAACACACTGACAGCACAGAGCCTGAGAACACAGTGCAGCATTGACTGCTACTGTTTGCATAACACTAATTACTGTATTTACTGGTATTTACAGTAAACAACGATTTCAAAGGACTTTTATTCTCCTTGAGCCTTGAATTCAACACACGAACGGAACCTTTTGTGGTTTCTTAGTAACAATAACATCAATTTGATTGGTCATGTGACCTTAAACATACAACACTGAACATTGTGTATCAACTCTTTTTAGGTTTAAGTTAACAGCCAGTTCCTTTTGTGTGTCCTGAGTAATTTGTAATAACTTTTTTTTTTCACTGTTTTATAACTGACAAGTGATTTACTTAATGTGTCAAAAAGGTGAAGATTAATGTACTTGGACACTCAGAGGTCATTAAAAGCTAAAACAGTCTTCGATTAGTCCACTTCCCTCTGGCTCTTACATTAATTGTGGTGGTCCCAACTTTTTTCACATGACCTTCTTGATGTTATTTAACATTAATGTGTAAAACTTGATTTTTTTTACAACCATACAAGATGAGGCCATCCTAAAATTTTTGTTTTAATTGTTTTTGGCAGTCAGGTTTTGAGTAAATGTACTTAGTTACATTTCACTACTGGATCTAAATTTGTTCAAGTTGAATCCAGTACTGTGAAGTTGTGAATTTTTATGTTTATTTTCATCAATCCGCCTCACAACAAACATAAATACGTGCATATCTTAATTTTTTTTTTCTAACTGAAGATTTGATGTTTTTTTTAATTACTTAAGCTGTTCTCACAGTGTTTTCATGCTCCCCTGGTAAGGAATCATTTATCTGTCGCATCAAGCTCCTCCCATCTGCATATCCAGAGGAGAACACCTGGATTACCTGCAGCTGCTCTTCATACTTCATACATGCAATGCGTCTGGATCCAGATCAATGAGAAAAAACACTTAAAAAAATACAGGTTTGAATCCAGGATTTTTGTGCCAGTGACACACACTCTCATCTTGATCTCAGAGAAAACCTTCTCCAGTCTCTCAGGAGCCACACAGGAGCTACAGGGGTCCTATTCAAATGCCATCTTGTGCTTCACAGTGCTGTTGTGATATCTTGCTCCAGTTCGCCTGACACAGTGTGTAAGCATGAAGCAATATGTGGAAATATCAGCTTGGGACTGAGGAGCTTTAATATGTTTAAAGCACTAGGAAAACTCACTGAAGGATCTAAAAAACTAGCCTCCTTAGAAATTCTTCACCCTGTAAACAAAATATAGATACATAGATTTAAAAAAAACATGTATTATATCGTGTTTTTTTACACACAACATCCATGAATTCAGCCAGAAAGTCCAAATTGGACCCTTTTCAATGTGAGATGGTGTTTGAGCACTTAATACACATTTCCGAAGGCATTTTAAATGTTACTCTGTTATCTCCCTTCAGCAGACTCGGTCCCTCTGTGTTACACTCACACTCACACTAAGTGGCTTGTCAGCATTGTTTGCATTCAAACCAAATGACTATAAAGCCTGTTCATTGGTTTCAATAACGCTAACAAGCAATTTTTCAGGGCGGACACACGAAACAAAAAAAAACTAAGAGACAGAGCAGAATTCGAAATGTCAACCGGTTCCCCTCGAGTGATTTATAGACAATCATTCTGCAAATATGCGGCATTAACTCCGTCCACACACAACAGACTCATAGTGTAGATTTTGAATTAGTGTTGCTAGAGCTCGGCAGTCAATAGACTTTGTAAGATCAAGAAAGAACGCGTCATGAAAAATGAAGTCACACGGTTTCACTGCAGAGAAAATCCACCAAAACCAAACCAAACTGGTACCACAGGTGATCTGAAGTGTGTTTCTTTGGCTTTTTTGCCATTTTCAAAGATGTTTATGTCATTTGCAGTCATCATACATTAAGGAATAAACACCTGGTTACATCTGTTTTCATCTAAAAGGATTGATGTGGAATTCACAAAGAAACCCTTTCAGCTGGCACGTGGTGTACACTGCATGGCCAAAAGTATGTGGACACCAAAGCATTACAAATGTGTGTGTTTGTGGAGCATCTCATTTCAAAACTACAGACATTAATATGCAGCACTCCTCTGAGGAGGCTGTGCAGGGATTTTCTCCCATTCAGCCTCGAGATCATTGATGAGGACCATCACCCAGTGACGGATGATGAGGCCTGACATCTTCATCCCACAGTTGTTGGATTCAGGGTCACATCTCCCACTGAGGACAACAAGGTTTTTCATTAACTGTATTTAAGTTGTGAAGTAGGTAAGAAATCAGTATTCTTACAAAATCTACTTTGATCCACTGTATTGGGTTTCTGGCAGGGGTCCATGCAGACTATCGAGTTTAGAAAAATAGTTCATATCATGTTGAAAATTCAAGAGTTTTTCTCACACTAACACCACAAAGTCTGAACCACATTCATCTAAAATGCTGTTGTGTGTTGTAGCATTTAAAAGGAACCTCAGCAGTTCACATCAAAGTTTGTTTAAAGGTTTTGAAGGTTGCCTAAAACTACATATGAGGGGAGAGAAAAATATATATAAACCCTTTCTCTGCTCTAGAAAAAAACGTGGAATCTGATAAATTTGTGCTAAAGACAACAAGTCTGTAAATGAGAAAATCTGAAAACAACT
>JAPZDY010000012.1:4446507-4461622 GCA_029783645.1 Ctenochaetus hawaiiensis
GTGAACACAGACACTGCAAATTTCCCCCGACGTCTCCAGCATCGTCCTCAGCCCTGCTGTTTTTAGAAACAACTGAATAACCCACTGTAAACCCAAGGGTGTGTGTTTTAGACTCGTTGTGTCAGAGTGACAAAGAGCAGAGATCCTATCAGCAGGCCTAACTCCACCTCACTGACACACACACACACACACACACACACACAGGACACATGCACACACACCATCACTAGCACTCAATACTTCTCCCTCATTGATTTTCTGTACGCCTCGCACCGCCGTTTGTCTTTTAACACAAAGGAGCCGCCTGCCACGGCACCATAATGGCGTTGTGTGTGTCGATGGATTGTCTCGGTGTTTTACAGAGGACAACAAAACAAACCACAGCTCATGTTAAAAACAACCACAGGACAAGTCATCTTATGTGACATGAAACTTTTAAAATAGCCGGTGTATAATGTGATGAATTTAAATGGCAGAAAAATTGGCACTTTGGTAATTAAATCTCAAAAATTGAGGTTTAATTGAAGAATATTGCATGTGTGTGATCATAACGGTGCTGTTTGCCATTAAAATGAACATTTTTTTGTTGTTTTCTTACTGTTTCTTCCCTTTTGGATCACACAAAGATCTACCTATTGTCAGGCGGTCAAATGTTATATTAATGATTAAAACATCTTAATAATTTCAAGCAATTTAGACAAAATTAACTCTCAAAATTAGTCATTTTGGTGTCTTTTTCATACATAAAAGAGCTGAATGTTCCACTGAATTAAACCCCAATATTATATGAAAATGTCCTCAAACTTTTAAATGTGCTGACATTTCCAATCATAACCACGTCATCAAGGAAATTTTATGTCCTTCTGGCTTCCTTGAACTATTACAGCCTAAAATAAACGTACAGCTAAATGTCATTACGAATGCAAATAAACCTTTCATAACACTAGATCAGGATTTAATCTCAGCTGGACTGTAATAAAGCTCGGGACTTAAACATGGGAATAAGTGCCATTTTTTACTCTGCTGAGGTTATTTTAAACTCAACACCCTCATTTTTATCCCCGTTTGGACAAGACACACAGAACCTCATACTTCAGCTCTGTCACACCTCACAGATATGTTGACTTTTATAATGAAAAGTACAGTCGCGGGGCTCTGGAGACCGCTGAATAGGCAGCGATGACGGATGTGCACAGTGCAGTATCTCTTATTGAGGCAGGTATTAGGGCTCAGGGATGAAGCCTGGGAAGTCATTTCTAAAGAGAAGCACACGTGTCTCTCCATCATTTTATCACCTCCTCAAACCCGCCGGGTCCGGATGAATGTGCCCAGTGAAAAGACTCAGGATGATGTGGTCTGAACTTGTAGGACTGGTGGTGGAAGAATGAACACAGCAGGAGAGAGGAAACTTTACAGACCTTGAGGGCTTACGCATTTTCATATGAGGCTTCTGCATTTAATACATGAGGGTCAGAGTTTATGAGAGATGCCTTTTTGAGGGAATGTACACTTATTTATGTGACTGGTGTTTGTGCAGAAAAACTGTTTTCTTTCTTTTGAAAAAGCTTCTGATTTTCTGTTGATGATGGATAAATACATGCATACAGTACAGAAAAGTTTTTGGTCATTCTTGTGAATCTGCAAGGCTGTACAACTGTGCTGCTTTTGAGTTTAATGCTTACGTTTGCATGCAAACCTGCAAAAAATGACCATGGTTGTTTGTCTGTTATTAAAATGTACGTCATTTGTACATCTGAAGACCTGTGAAATGTGGGCCTTAGCTCCTGAGTTGTAAAATCTGTTTGCTAAGAAGTACAATAGATTTGTGATTAAAATAAACTGTGACTTTATAATTTTACAGCCTAAATTGTTTTCTGAACATTATTGCCCAAAGAAAAGTTGGAGTTACTTTGGTTCCCACTTATTAAGATGCTGCCTACTCCTTATGTTTGTTTTGTTATGGCTCTCTAGGGCTTAAACCGATTTATCACTTGATCCAGAGAATGTCAAAAAATAGTAAAAATATGCTGTTCATTGTTCCCTTAAGCACAAAGTCTTCCCACTAACTGACTAACTTGCTTTGTTTATTAAACAGCCTGAAACTCTTATACATTCAGCTAACCACCTTGTATATTGAAGAAAGGCAGCAAATCTGCATATTGAATGTAAATAAATAAATAAAGACTTTAATAGATTATCAAAATATGTAAATATTTTTTCTGTTTTCTAGTCATCTTATCATTTAATTCACTACTTGCTTTATAAATAAGTTGATTTACTAGAAATAATCCTGAAACACCACCACAAACTTTTGTATAAACAAGGCTAACCATGCTGCTAACATCTACATAAAGTTTTCTATCTTCTCTCCCCAGCAGGTGGCGCTGTGCTTTGCAGACAATGGCTCTCTCCTGGAGTCTTCTCCTGGTGTTCTTGTTTGCTGCCCTGTCGCACAGCACTGAGCCCGGAGCTCCTCATGGAAAGAGGAGACAGGCTCAGACCTCAGCAGGTGGCAGCAACACCCTGCAGCACCCTCTGCAGGGTCTGCAGGGCCACCGCTACAGCAGGGACCGCGGAGGGCCCGGGGGCCAGGGGGCCCGTGCTGCTAAAGCCGGATTGCTCTCCCACAGGCCCTTGCACCCCCTGGCCAGGCCCGAAGATGATGGGATGGGCCTGGAGAGTTTGAGCCCGGTCAGACTGGAGATGGGCCCGGGCAGGGACAGAGACAGAGCTCGGATGAGCATGAAGAGCGTTTCACCGGCTCGGGAAAACGACCTGGTGGGGACACGCAAAGGCCGGGGACACGGACACGGGAATGGGAACGGACATGGACACCATTTGGAGCACAGGAGACAAGGAGGTCGGCGTGAAAAGGGGCGGCACGGAAAAGGTGAGTCAACTCCAGAAATACAGAAACATGGATCCTCTTTCCAACAAGTTTTCCAAAAGTGCACCGATGAAGAAGCTTTGAGGAGCTACAGGCCTTTTTCACTGAAGACATTTTGACATGCAACAGCAGGAAAAGTGTAGATGCTTTGATTGTGCACGCTGGCTCACTGTCATACTGTCATGATTTATTGGGACACTTGCATAAAACAGATCTGATGATAAAATTTCCTCCTGTAAGATTAACAGCAGCATCTTCTTCCATAGAAAATGTCTTGCATGGTGATTTCAGAGAGTTTTAGCCAGTTTCCATTAGCTATAGCCCCTTTCAAGACAGTTAAAATGGATGTCTGTTGGTTATTTAGAGAAACAAAGACCTTGCGTCCTTGTTTAAAATATAACTTATATATAACAAATTTTGCAAATAAAATTCTGTGCACCTTCACTGTGCTGACGTGGTTGCAGAAATAAAATTTCAACACCTTGAAGGATGAAAACCTTACATTGACCTTGGCAACAGTAAACAACAGCACACAACAATCTGACCAAGGTCCATTTAGCTTTGTATCGTATCACATAGTCCTCCTTGGCACTTGAAGTTTTCCCAGTTGCCATGGATGTTTACATTTTACATTTCATTTTTAATTGATAAGAAGAAAGTTAAATATCTGCAAATGAAGCAGGCAAAGTCTACTGATGAAGATAATTTGATGTAATCAAAAGATCAAGATGAGCCACTAAATGGACCTTAAGGTGACTCTTCTTACAGGTAGAAAATGTTTTTTTGTAGTTTGTTTAAGTTAATCTGAATCTTAATTTCTGAGTCTTGAACAAATCATCAATTAAAAAACTAATATTCTCTCTTTGTTTTATCTTCTGCAGGTTTTCTTCCTGAACCCGAGCTGAGTTCTGCATTCAGGGACAGAGATCTACTCGAGGATCCTCCCTTCTCCTCCTCCTCCTCCTCTGCCGCCTCCCCCTCCTTCAGCGTGACCCCGCCCAGCGAGCCCCCCTCCCCCATCGCTGCCGTCTTTGGCTCCGGATCCTCCATGGTTACCACGGTGATGAACGAGCATCCCCCAACGCTGCCCCCGGCCTCCACCAAACCCCAGGTAACCCTGACGAAGCCCAAGTGCTTATTAAAGGCTGCGTTTGTTGTGCCTCAGCGTGATCCCAGTGTGCCGGGGAAATGGAGCGAAAATGGGCCCCATTACTGCCGTTATGCCGCCGCAAACCTCATAGCTCATCTTGAAAATGACACTCCGTACAGTGTGAACCTTAAAAAGTGCTGCTTGTGAAAAAATATCCTCCAGCAGGCCGAAACTCGCCTGCCTCTCGGTGACGGCGTGCATGATGAATACCACCGTGTTCTGTATTATAACAAAAAAAAAAACACCTCTGTGATCAAAACACACACAGTTCAGAGTCCAGCAGTGTGTTTCTATATAACCACCTTCCTTTATTAGAAACCACGGCCTGGAGTCCGACCGTGGACACGTGCTTTTAATAAACCTGCACGAGTTCATCGGTCACCACTCACCACCTGTCACATCCACCCAGCAGGAAGCTCCAGCAGGAAGCTCCAACAGGATGCACAAACAGCATTTACAAGGGAATAAAATCTCCTCAGCCTCCGTTAATCTCCTTCCAATAAAACTTATTACATAAGATGCTTCCTGGTGTCCATTGATATCGAGCTGGTGGCCACGTTATTGACAGCTTTAACGTTTGTCACTGCTGCTGTGACAAAAAGCCAGCAGCTTGTGGGGCGCTTGTGCTAAATATCCTCCTCAGTTACAGCATCACCACTGCTGTTTGATTGACAGCCGTTTTGTTTCAAAAACAACACAACAAAACCGTCATTGGTCATTTTTTCAAACAAATAATTAACTGGATTATGTTTAAATTAAGCTTTTATTGAAGATGTTCCTCTGAAAAGATTCTTCACTTGAAATTTAAAGGTTGAGACATAAATTTTCCAGTTGAAAGTTGTGTGTCACAAAAGAATTAACATTGATCATGATTTCTATGTATCAAATTTCTGGAAATTTGAACAAACTTCCATGATGCTTAGTTGGTTTAAGTCTGAAAAAATAGGATTTAAGTTCTTTTATTCATAAATAAGTCTAATGTTTTAGGCTTTTGAAAGCAGTCACGGCGTCACTCTGACTTCTTGGTAAATCTCTATATTTGACGTCTGCAGACTGAACTGTCAGTCCACGTCTGAGCGTCCAGGACTCGGTGCCTTTGCTAAAGGTAACCTGTCAAATATTATTGGACCTCATGCAGAAGAAAAAAGCGATAGCCTTCCCTGAACCTCAGTTCAGTTCACAAGCACACGGCGAGGCTTCTTAATTAATGTTCGATCGTCTGCTGATGGTTTAATGAGCAGCCGAGCGCGAGTAGGTAACCCCCTGCAATTAATCTAATTGATATTTCCAAATAGGCTCATTTTCTGAGTGTGGAAGGAAACAACTATGGATTTGTTCCCCTGAAGAGGTTGATTTGTGTTTTTTGATGAATGTCTTTCAGAGAATCAGGATATTTCGAAGTCCTGCTGACTAAATAATCCCAGCCAACGTTTCTGTTTTTGTTTCCTCTGTGTGAGTAAAAAAAAGACTGTGGTCACATTTTCATGGCTTTTATTGCAGAAAGTTACAGCTTAGCAGTGCGACAGGGAAATATGTTCACCTGTCTGCATGACTGACACAAATACATTTGTATGAATGCATGAATTGGTCCAAAGGCATTGAGCCACTGATGTGAACTTTTCAGGGAGAAAGACAGAAACTTGAGCTTTTTATTATCTTTTTATTTTTTGACCCCGACTGAACAAGTGTCTGAAAAAGTTAAACCCGTAAAAGAATCTAAGTTCATGGTACGTGTGACGACTACAAGATGAAACAGAGTTAATGCACAAAAGCACTGGAGGCAAAGAATTCGAATAAAATCTGTTTACTTAAAATTCTTGCAATAACTGGGAAATATATTTTTTTAAAACCCAAAGTATAGAAATCAAATCAAGGGCCTCAGACTTTAATGTTGAACATCTCTGCAGTGTGAAAATGTTTGAAAGAAAAGAGATTTTTATCACTGAGGGAGGAAAATAACCCAAATCTGTCCTAAAGATCACAATATCAATGAAGTTTGGAGGGTTTATCCCCTTGGAAACGTGAGAATACTCAATCTGCCTTCTAATGATGTGTCTTTAGGTTTGATGTGTTGACAGTTTGGCCAAATTTTTGGTTTTGGAGGAGAAGTTAAAGACCAAATGGTAAAAAACAAACAGACAAACAAACAAAAACATCAAGACGACAGGTTGGGAAACAAAATACAAGCTTTAACAACAGAAAGCTGTTATGAGAGTACAAATAGAGGCAGGGGACCAAAACACTGAGGAACAAAGTGAAGAAGAATCCAAGAAATGAGGAGAAACACAAAAAAACTGAGCAGAGCACAAACCAGAAAAAGAGGAAAATTAGAAACACGAGACGAAGCAAACAAACACAACTTAACAGACACAAACAATCTGACAACTCAAAGACGGAGAAACAGACTTAAATACACCTGGAAGGGAAACCAAACGAGGGACAGGTGAAACTAATCACCACTGAGAAAAAGTGACAAAGCACAAGAGGACAGGAAGTGAAGCAAAGAGAAAACTTTCAAAATAAAACAGATAATAGAGACTTGACTAAAAACCAAACCATGACTGGGAGGTGTGTTTTCTCTGGGCAAAGAAATGACTTCAAAACTTTAAATTTCTGAGAAAAAGACTTTGATTTTTCTTTTGTCTACATTTTGAGGCTCAAGGCATAAGAGCAGTGATTTTAGCATCAGAAGCAGCACTTTGCATCCTGTTTTCAACCAGGTTTCATTCAATCATGAGTAAAATCTTTTATTAATTTTAATAAAGTATTAACCTTAAACAACTATTAAACTGCATGAACTGTTTTTGCATCAGTGATAACAATTGTTTTAGAAGGTAAACAGCCTTGTTGTTGCTCATGTATGAGGACTTGTTGGTCTGATAAGAATAATACTAACAAAAATCACATTAGTAACACAAATACAGTGGTGGACACAAACAAAACTGCATTTTCTAAAGTAAAAACACAAGATAAAAATAACCTCAGAAGCAGCGTATAGTAAAAAATCTCTTAAAAAACTTCCTCTTCAACCACATTTAGCAGCTTACTTGACTCAAACATTGCATATATTTAAAAATCTCACACAACTAAAATGACACAAACAGAGCAGGAATATTAAATTAAACGTCCACTCAATTTTGCTGCATCACTTCTCACTGATGAGGAATAAAACCTGCAGTTGTGTGCAACAAACTGCATGTTCACGTCTGTGTTTCGTGCACTCATTAACAAAACAAAATGCTTGCGGTGTGTATTTGTATTCCAGACGGCGGACGGTCATGTTCTCTGTCACCAATCGATTGGATTTTTAAAGCCGCTGCTGCTGTATCTGTTTACTCCGCGAGGGCATTTTATGAATCAGTGAAGCAGCTCGTAGAGTCCGATGTGTGAACACCCCGAGTGTGTTTACTCGCAGTGCTGAGAGAAAAACAGAGTCAACAAATCAAACCACACTCATCCACTGCTGCCGTGGTGTAACTGCACTAACTGAACGTTCGTCTGGGGGGGGACTGAATTTATCTCCAAGACGTATTCTCCACAGCAGCTCATTTGCTGGATTGTGTCAAGTTGGGGATTAGTTTTTGATACACATCTTCATATTCTGACCAGAATTTGTATTTGAACACATAAATTAGGGAGATATTTCAAATATTACCACATGGGCAGAGCCATCACAGCATGCTGGATCTAACTGAAGATGAGATTTCGGTGTTTGCAGATCTACAAAATCAGCATGTTTGAGCTCTTCTGTGTGATTTCTCTCAGAAAACGTGAGTTAAACCGAATGCAAATGTTCCCACTGGTGACACTGGTGTCATTTCACGTGATGTTTTTCTTTTTCAGAGGTCTGGAAGAAAAGGACAAGGGGAGGTGATGCCGACGTTGGACATGGCGCTCTTTGATTGGACAGACTATGAGGACATGAAACCTGTGGACACCTGGCCGTCCAGGAAGAAAGGTAAGTGATGAGCTTCAATTGTGCATGTGGGGGTTTTATAATGGTTGTTCTCGAACACAGGTAAATTAAATAAGCCATAGCAAACTTCATTATACTTATTATATCAAATTATTTTATTACATTTACACTGGCAGTGTAATGAGCTCCATGAAGCTCAAGGCCCAGCTGTGCTTTATTGGAAATTTTCATCATCAGCCTGCTAACAGGATAACAATGACAATAACAGCATGCTTTGTTTAATAGGTATAATGTTTAATATGTTCACCATCATGTCATGTTTTGCTACTTTGGTTGGTTTCAGCTGCACAACTCAAAAAGCTTTAAGAAAAAAAAACTCACATCAAACTGGTAAACCTTGTCAGCTGTCAAATGTAAATAAAGATCTCGTTAATGCATTACTTGAGTCCAGACAAAACACACTTAAGTGTAAAGTTGAGCTTTAATATGAGAAAGTTTGTTTTTTTCCTGCTTGAAACTGAACCCACGAAGGCCTTGTCTTGCCTGTGTTTCCCAGCGCATCATCGTTTTTTTTTTTTCTGTGATTGGTTGGAGGTCATGTTTTGTTGCTCCAGTTGTGTTCAGAGTCGCTGTGGTCAACACTTGTTTCCCTCTAATGGAAAATGAACTAAGAGGCACTGACGTAAAATTGGTTATGCAAGGCTATTAACACATATCCGACCTGTGTTATGCTATGAATCGAGAGAAAAATGGGTTTGATCATGGTTTTACACACATTTAAATGGCTTCACCGCAAAATAACCAATACTAAATCTACAGTGCGCAAGTTTTGTCTCCCCCTTCTGGCAGTAAAAGTAATTACGCAAACACTGTTGACCTGCCATGGTGCAACAGGCTCTCCTTAATGCTAAAGCATCTATGTTGCTGTGGTTGTTTTCACCCTTCAGTCCTGGCAAACTGATCTTTACTGTTTGATGTAAATCACATCACTAACTGTGCAGGAAAGTCGCCACAGACTCCAGATTTAAAACTCTGCTGTAATGTGACATAAAGAGTGTTTTACCTGGTAACAGGCATTATTAGCTTCATGTGTCCAGGGCTTGAATGTACAGAATGCTAATTTATATGTAAAAAGTCCTGAGTGACAAATCAATCAATCTGTTTGGCTGAGGCTAATGTGTATTGATCAGACGTTGTTTGGATCCAAATTTGTGTTTATTTCTTCTTTCCTGCTGCAGACAAGAGGCGGAGCAAGAACCTTAGCAGTGGAAACGTGACTGTGGACGCTGACGCCATCGAGCCATGTGATCACCACCTGGACTGTCTCCCAGGTGAGTCTGCGTCACCTGAGTCAGTCTGAACCAAAACTCTGAACCTGATTCAAGATATAATTTACTAAACTAGTGTTCTTTAAATCTACAAGCAGTTCTCTTTGTGATTTAAAGGCCTTTGTTTCAAAAGTTAAAATTAAGAGAAAAACACAAACACTTGAAATATGCAATTAATATACTCCACCAGTATCTTTTGTTCTTGGTCTGATCAGAAAAGATTTCTGGCTACAAAACTGAAAAACTTTAGTTAAAACATTTCTAAATATCTGATTGGTTAATAGGAGCATGTGACATCATGAGGTCCAGTCAGTTCACATTATTGAGAAAAACTCAGGAAAAACACCAAAACAGCAGCACAGAAAGTAAAACAACTAAACGTGTTGAAACTGTGGCAGGAAATTTGTGTGTATTTATTTTCTCATTCCTCACATTAAGACCCATTATAATGATAATGAGTATGCAAATTATTTTGATTGATATGATTACTTTTATTACTTAAGGTGTTTTTCTTTCATTTTTCTTGTTTTTCCTTTGTTAAAGAAAAACATGTTAGTGCCTGTAGCTCATGTATTTCATTACTGTTGTTAATGATTCTGTTTCCTTAAAGGTTCTTGTTGTGATCTGAGACAACACGAGTGCAAACCTCACAACCGAGGCCTCAACAACAAATGCTACGACGACTGCATGTGTGAGGAAGGTGAGTGAGGAGACCAGGATCAATATATCTACTGGTTCCAGTAGAGAAACTGGTTCATATTACACTGCAGATTGTGCTGTTTGTCTGAAACTAAAGTGGATATAAACTACTACTCGTGTACTTCAAAAGTCTGGCAGTTTTCACCATCACTTCCTGTGACTCACAACACATCCGATTCATGCATCTAAACAAGTTATTTACGACCTTCCAGGGTTTCGTTGTTATGCAAAGTTCCACCGGAAGCGGCGTGTGACCAGGCGGAGGGGTCGCTGCGTGGTGCCAGAGTCCGTCAGCAGCGACCAGGGAGGCTTCATCACCATCTGAGGGCGAGGAGGTGGAGGACGAGGTGGAGGAGGAGGAAAAAATGACCCCATGACAGAGTAGATAGTGCAGCCAAGACATCACATGACACCAGACACAGACCGCATGGTGACGGTTTGCTGGAGTTTTAAACGCAAACATACGATCAGTTTAAACTAAAAATCAAGTGATTTAACTGGAGACGTTGTTTGAGTGTTGCATTGTGGGATGAGCAGCACTTTGTAATCCAGTAAATCGACACCTTTAAGCACCAATTTAGTTCAGTAAAAACCCATAAATGAGTTTTAATTCAGTTTCAGTCCCTCCAGCATCACAGATTCATATAAATGTTTTTAAGGAAAACTCAAAAAGGGGCTTTTCAAAACTCAATCTGCTCAAAATGACCAAATCTTTTTAGAAAATGTGTTCTGTTGGTATAAAATATTCACCTGGCTGGTAACTCATCACTGAGGGAAATCTTTAGGTCTCATTGTTCATGCATCCATGTTAGTGTTGAGCAAAAGCAGCTTTTCAGAGTTTTTTTCCAAAAAAAAAGAGCGCTTTTTTCTCCAAACGTCTCACAGTTTTTCCTGCATCTGATTGTCTCTGTCTCTGCTGATCTGAGTCAAACAATGTTTACAAATCGTTTTTAGTGTCAAATTACTGAGTTCAGAGTCTCAACTGGGAGGCTTTTATCCATTTCACAATCATTCAGAGTCAAATAAGCCGTCACTCACACAAATTACACTGAAATTACTCTGAAATAGTGTTTTTTTGCCTGTGTTCTCTGCTACAGTTTCTTTCTAAAAATTATTTGTAAATGCTATTTGAACCCAGTCTGCTGTCCTGCGTTGTAAATATAAATGTGTTTAAAATTGCCAACAAAATTTTCGTTGAATGGACTTTTCTTCAGACGTACTAAACAGTAGCAGTGATAAAGAAAGACACCTGTTTGACCTTTCTTTAAATTGTCCCAATATATGTTTTATTTATACTGTACTTAAACTTGTTTGTCTATATGTTGTGTGTCTTTTTTTGTTCTCATGATTAAACACTTATTAGGATTTTGTCTCGGTGGTGATGTTGGACTGGAAAAAACTTTTGTAAAGATTGTTTATGACTTTGTTTGGGCTGTTTGATGAGACTTCAGCCTCATTAAGGCCCAAAGGCCACATGAGTTGGAGCAGGAAGCATTAAAAGGTCCTTTTATATACTTAAATAAAAAATCCGTATGCAACAAAATAAAAATACACCATTACAAGTCAAAGTCCTACATTCAAAATCTAGTTTGAGTTAAAATTTAATAAGCAAATTGTACTTTAAGACTTTTCATTGTAAAACTTGTTTGTAGAAAAGTTTCCCATCACTGATATATTATTATATAACATTATCAGATTATGTTTTATCTGTGTGAAAGCAGCTTTTACTGTCGTAGCTGTTTGAGCTGAAACTAGTTTATATACAGCTCAGTAAATCCAGTGGTTCCCAACGTGAGGTTGGACCCCTTCAAAGGGTCATGAGATGAATCTGAGTGGACTTGAGAGGATAAAAGTTAGAAAGAAGAAAATACAAAGTTGTGATAAATAAACTGCATTTCTTAGTGTACTGAGCACTCAAAGTGCTTCGTAGTGTATTTCAACATTCAGGCAGTGATGGAAAAGCCTTGTGGTGTAGCTTCTCGCCCAAAGGCACTTTAACATGTAGCCTGGAGGAGCTGGGATTTGAACCACCAACCCTCCAGCAAATAGACAATCCACTTATCCTCATGAGTCACAGCCACTGCGTTTACACCAGACTGTAGACTTTTGTATAATCTTCGCTGTTATCAGGAATATTGGATAATTTTACCACCTTTGGCTTCAAACAGTTATTTTAACTGCAAACAATCATCTGAAAAATGACTAAAAGCCAAATCAGACCCGCTGTATTGCAATCTCTCCCTCTAAATTGTAGTTAAGAAGGTGTTAAGTGGCATAAAAAGAAAGTATTTACCTTAAAACTGTACTTAAGTACAGCATTGGAGAAAATGTAATCAGTAACTTTTCCCACTCGGTCAAAACACGTGACTGGACTCAGGATGATCTGATGAATTGGAGGTTTAAAGTCTTATTTCCTTCCTTCATCTTCTTAGAATATAGTTAAAGTCTGTAGAAAAGGAGACATTTTTCTCTTTAGGATGCTTCAGAAAAAAGCAGATTTTGCCACATAAATAAATTCCAATCACGTGTCATTTTCTCAGAAATGAGGATTTCTGAGTCCGTGTTAAGGCGCCATCGATCTCCGTGTGATAAAAAACGAACACTGTAATCTTTGAAGCTCATTATCTCCAAACCACCCTGAACTGTGTCAGAGGCTTTTAATGCAAAAAGCTTACGCCACATTAGCGCAAGTACAAGCAATAACATTCAACACGACTCTGCTCCGGACACACACAACCCACCCCCCCATGAAAAAAAACCCTTTCCATATCAATATTTTAATAGCTGAAGAAAGTAAGACTCATTTTTCTCTCCTAAGCAGCAGCTCAGTCGGACTGTGATTGTGCCACCCTGATTTACGGCCGCAGAATAAAAGCAGCGGTGATGTATTTTTTAATACTCACCTCTGACAGAGCGCTCTGGAGTGCCCTGCTGAAGCCTGGCCGGCAGCCAGTCGGGTGATAGATTACACCGAGCCGCATCCCGGCAGAGCTGCAGCTCCACATCACCGCAAACAAAGGCACTTCTACCTTCCTTAAGGCTTTCCTCGAGTAATTAATTACCAAAAAGTTGCTATCTTCACCCAACTTTTTTCAAGAGAGAGTTGGGGGGGGGTGGCTTTAGAAGGACACAGGTGAGAAACAACAGTGAGAAGAATTTACATTCAGGTAAACAAAGCTGCAGGCGACTCTGCAGAGACTCGACCTGAGACGGAGAAACAGGGCCGTTAATCATCAAGTATTTAGAAATTAAACACAATCTGAGCTCTGAGCACGTTTATCCGTCATTCACCTGTCGCAACAGGTTAGGCTGTAAAACAGATCCTTTCTTTGCAATTTTCATCAGCTGCTCTGCGTTTCCTCTGCTAGTTAAAGACATTACACCTTAAATTAAACAACATGTCGCACATTTGTCACACTGCAATCTCATTTTTGACTCACATATACATAAAAACACTCTCAGCACGGCGAATCACTGCTGCTAACTCTGGCTCTGAAGCGTTAGAAAGGCATAAATACTTCAATCAGGGAGGAAAAATCAAGTTGTGTGCGTTTAGCAGGGGTCAGAGGTCACCGGGAGGTCAGGGTTCACACTGCAGAGGCCATCTGCTGCGCTTAAAGCAGACGATTTCTCTTCTCCTTTGAGGTGCAAGAGGACAGAGGCACGAAGGATGGAGTCAGACTTGTAGATAAAACATTAGCATTTTAAAGACTCGTCTGAAACATTTACAGTCAGTTCAGGAGTTAAAGGCGCTTCAGTCCAGAGACTGACGTCATTCCAGACAAACAGCAGCAAGGACGGCAAACGTCCAAACTTCACAAGTTTGTGAGTTTAGAGAAGAAAGAGATGAAAAGAAGATGTGTTTGTGTAATGTATTTTATTTATGAACACATGAGCAGCTGGTAACTTTAGAAAACTTTATTCATGATTGTGAAAATAAATCAAGGTCCACTCACAAGCTTTTTCCAGGCCTCCTAAAAGCCTCATAAGGTCCATCCAGACTATTGATTTTGCTCAGGTGCCTTTTTGTGAAAACGATGTGACAAGCAGTCACATGATCACAGGACTGACGATCAGGTGGAAATGGGTGAGAGAATATGATTCACAGGAAGAGGAAGATGGAGAAATCAACGTGTTTCTGAAGGAAAAAACAAAGCAATTCTCTGCTCTGTTAAACTTAAATGTATATGTGATTTTAAATTAGATGCAAAAATGCTTAAAAAGATGATAAATAGGTTTTACATCATTAGGATTTCTGTTTCTTTGCCCCTGTGAACTTCATTTATGGGAGAATTTCTTTGGGCAGTGAAACGATGTTCACACCAGAAGAGATGAAGGGAAATTTAGACCCAAGTTGTGACAGAATTGTTCTTTAATTGGCTTCGATCAGAAACTCTGATCCATTTCCTTTATTTGTAAATGTGTGGCTGCAGGTTTGTCTTTCATAGAGGACAGATCAGTGACCATTAACATGATAATGAAAGAGGAAACTGCTGGTTCAAAGTAAAATAAGAATATATACTTGTTCAACATGGGACTTTTGACTAAACCCTGGAATAAAAAATCAGAGAGGAAATCAATAGAAGACATCAATCCATGGGGATCATGAAGTCATGAATCTCAACCAAACTAAGGGAATAAACAGAACAGCAGCTGATGTAGAAATAAACTCAGTCTATTTTTGGGGAACAAAATGTTTGAAGACTGGACGAACAAACATCTTACTGGTTAATTTTAACAGTTAATTTGATCAACTGTGAGCCAAATCTGACTCAGTCCTCGTCAATCTGTATTTGTTGCCATAATCAGCTTCTTTATAGAAGCTAAACAAACCTTATCCGTGCTCAGAATTAAACATATAGTTCTCTGGAAACAATCATTTGAGGGAGAAGTTTTCAAAAATTTAATGAGTATTTGGCTAAAAAGGATGACAAGCTGTAATGTTGAAAGATTTCTTAAAGATATTTATTTATCTTGACTAAATTGATTAACTGATTGAAATACATTTAAATGTATTAAAAGGCCTTTGATGTGTTGTTATTTTAATTTGTTTCACTAAAAAGTAAAAAAAAAAAAAGCATTAAAATATATAATTTACTGCAACTTTTTAATAAAAATCTTGTATTTTTTTGTTA
>JAPZDY010000012.1:4461722-4481864 GCA_029783645.1 Ctenochaetus hawaiiensis
AAGAAGAAGAAGAAGAAGAAGAAGAAGAATTGTTGTTGTTTTGTTGATGTTGATGCTGATGATGATGATGATGATGATGATATTATTATTACAATAATTATTCTACATTAATTTGGCATTTGCTTTACTACTCTCTGTCTGTTTGCATCTACAGATTTGTGATATTTGTGAATTTGTTTTTATATGTTTTAGTGGATTTTTTTTCAATTGTGTTCACCTGCTGTGCCTTGGCAACTATATGCAAATTAGTACATTTACATTAGTCACCATATTTTGCATATCAATATGGCAATTGTGATGACATTGTTAGATGCAAATTTTACTGTATTGTCTCCCCTTAAGATGAATGATGAATTGCTTTAGCTAAACCTTAAGTAACTTTTTACGTCAGCTGGTAGCTCATACATGTAAGCAAGATACCTACATGTATTTTTCTCCTTTGGCTAATTAGCTGTAAACTGGAGGTACTTGTAGCTTAGTACTGCGTTCATCATCACTCATCTCTACACAAGCCAAGAAAAACTAACACAACTGGGATAGGAAGTGGGAGGTGCTGCCTGCCTATCTGACATGACTGTTGATAACTGTGTGCTCACCACTGTGCAGGAGAGGGAGGGAGCGAGGGTATAAAGGGCATTGGAAATCCACAAAGTCTAATCTTCTGACCTAATGTTTTTTTTTTATTATTTATTTACACAGTTCATTTGTTTAAATGAAAAAAACATGCAAACAAGAATATATCTATATATCTATAATTATATCTATATATCTTTCTATCTATCTATTTATTTATACATACTAAACATGCATATATGTATGTACATATGAATATATAAAGCATCCTTGAAAAAAGGACACTTTCTCCCAGGAAGGTATAGGGCAGATACCCAAGCCCTCTTTCATGTCTGTCTTCACATGCCAGTGCTTAATCATCATTAAGCTCAGCATAAAAGCCCTGGCCTTCTCTGCACTTACTGCCAGGTTGGTTTCGCTCTACATGTCAGAGATCTCTAGTGTATGTTACCAGTGCGTTCTTTTTGCTTTCAATGTCTGCTTACTTGTGTTTCACCTTGTCTGGCCCCAGAACAGATTTCCACCAATGAGCTCCAGCACCACAGCTACTACACCGCCCAGTCTCAACAGCCTTCAGTCTCATGCCGTTTTCCAACACCCTTCCATTTTTCTCTATATCTGTACCCCAGCCACTGCACCCTCCGCTACACGCAACACACTACAGCAACATTCCTACTCCAGTGCTTCTCTGAACTCAGCCTCAAACTCCCACTCCCACTCCCTTTCCCTGAAATTATCAGTAAATCCTTTAAACCTTTGCCCCTTGTCTTAGTGTCTACAATTGGGTCTTGTCCAAACATCTATATATCACACAATGGCTTATTTGAGGATTTCCGACTTTAGAGTACACTATAACACAGAGATACCATTAGAGAAAGAAACAAATGACTGCTTGTTACCATCAGATAAAAGACTTGTCTTGATTTCAGTCCTGCATTTGACACAGCATTCTACTGCAATTATTTGAACAATTAATTTGTATAAAAGGAAGAACATTGGGCTGGTTTAAGCCATATTCATCAGTTTTAGTTTGTAAATGTTAAAAAAATGTTGGGAATTGTAGCAGAGGGTTCAGTAATGAGACATTAAGAATAAGTATTGTTACCAATTACCACTTGAATATTAAACAAATTATTAATGCAAATTAATAATGACAAGGCACAAACCTGAAATCAGGGAACAATAACCAAACCATTGAGACCCAAATGAATTTAAGGGTCGTTTACTTAAAATGCCAATGTTTAAAATGCCATTTTACATTAAAAGGAGAGCACTGAAGGGTCAATTCCGAGCACAGACCCGCTAAACCAGCTTTGGTTTAGTCACCACAGCAACAAATTTGCTCAAATGATCACAGACAACTGCTCTCCAAGTCTACAATAATGTTTCTAAAATCTAAGTATTACTAATTGTAATTCGATAATAGCATCAGTAAACATACATCTATTATATAACTACAGCTAGGTCTAACAAGCAACTAAACTAAAGAAATTAACAGTGGCAAGCAAGCAAGTGATACACGTGTGTGCGGGGAGGGCAGGGGGGTGAAAGGGAGTCAGGAGAAAAAGCAAGATGGCAGGCATCACATCACGCAAGAGTTCAATGTGGCAAGTGAGCCGCAAAGTTAAAAACAACAGCTGAGAATTAAATGGAAAGTGTACATGCAAACCCTCAAAACTAAGATCACATGGAGCAGAGCTGAATTGTGCCACCATACTTTCATTAAACTGAATGTATGTAAGTGTGAGTGTAAATATGTGTGTGTGTAAGCAAAAGAAAAAGAAAAGAAAAAAGATGATAGCAGATGCTCAGAATCAGTGTTAGGTACAACAGTCGTGGATTGACACAATATTTGCCTTTCTGTCCTCAACGAATAGTAGATGATGTTTGTACAGAGGATTCAAACTGATGTTTGTCTACTGTCTGCTGATCATTGATCCAGGTGGAAACATGATGTATTGTGAACATGCACACAACAGCACAGAGTCCAAAAGCATGAGACACAGTCAGCATAACATGCTAAAAGCACATCAACTAGCAGCAAGCATAAAACTACACAGGAACAAATAGGACTTGGTGGTAGCCTTGAAACTAAACAAAAAAATTCCAACAAAACTTGAGTTTCAATACACACTTTTACTAAGCCATCTTTGCACAGACAAAAGAGTTGTGCTTGTGATCACTCTGGTGGGTCAGGGTTTCGGGTTTTGTCCAATGTCAGGCTAGGACTCTGATCCAAACCATGTCTTGCTCTAAAGTGTGATTTTGTGTGACCGGACAGCATTTCTTAGTCTCTTTATCCCTTTGTTTTCCTATCAGAGTTTAGCTCTTTCATGTAGGTCTCTCTCTTTGTTCATAGAGAGATGTTAAGGCCAAAAATTATGAATCCTCTTCACTATCATTATTAGTAGGAGTAGGAGGAGGAGGGGGAGGAGGAGGAGGAGGAGGAGGAGGAGGAGGAGGAGGAGGAGGAGGAGTTTTGCACAGAAGTTTGTGGAAGAGAAAACCTGCTGTTTTCTTTCATGTAGCCTCCTCAACAAGTTGAAGAGCCGCTTCACAGCAAACAGCCCGTCATGGAGATCCCTGCCATCAACCTAAAGGTGAGTTCACACTTTGTTGCATTGATCGCAGCTTTTCTTTGCTGTTCAGTTGTGTGATGATGTCAACTTTGTTGCTCAACTCTCATTGGTAAAATCCTCTGTGTAGAAACTACCTGCTTCTGCTTGAAACTGAGATCACAGTGAGGCAGTGAAAATGTTGGTTTAGGGAAGAAAGAAGTGTTTAAATTCAACAAAGAGATGACACTTTAAAAATATGTTTGAGTGTATTTTCAGATCGTAGAGTGTGTAGGTGTGTTTTCATTGATGGACAGCAGGCCTGAACGGAAACACAGTGATTAATCTGTATATGTGATGAGGAAGTAAAGGTTTGGCAGTGATCAAGCAAAAGTAAATACACTGTGGTTTTTCAGCTGAACATGGACAGAAAATTAGTGTATGTCACTTCTTGTCTGACTTCTTCACCTGTAATGTTGAAAACATTGCCAGTAAATGCTTTAAGAGGAAGATTTATCTTTAAGAAACACTTAAATAAACTGATGCCTGCATGTCATGTTGGTGACATTAAGTCTCTGTGCTGTTTATAAAGGAAGTTTGAAGAGTTTTTGTTTAAAGCTCAGGATCTTTGACTTAAACATGCGACAGAAGGAGTCAAACATAAGATGTGAACTGATTCACACTTTTGGTTCATAAGAATTTCAGACTCGGTGTCGATCAGTGGAGTCGTGAAATCAATCATCCTGATGCAGCTTTGCATTTAATGCCACATGTAAACTGATCACATGTCTCACATTTAGTTCTGTAGTTTCTGGCTTTGATATGCTTTTGAGCTCACATATACTGAATTAAAGCTGTGTTGAAGGTATTTTCAGTTTTGTTTCAATTAAATGTTTTGTCTATAAAATGCAGGAAAAAAGGAGAATTTGTCCGTGAAACCAACCTTTTTTTAAAAGCCAAAGAGATTGTGTTTACAATGACAGAAACCAGAGAAAAATAAGTTCTCCTCACTGTGAAGAAGCTTGTATGTCTGAAGTGATTAGCAGTCAAATGATTAATGATTTTCTAAACTGTGAACAGTCAATTTTACAGCTTTAATCTGAACTTCCTAAAAATCCCTTTAACAATCCTGTATTTCATGTTCAACACTTGCCTTTCTGTTCTCTATCGCAGGCCATAGTTCTGGTGCACTGGCTGCTAACAATATGGTGAGTGCGACCATTTTTTTTCCTCTTTCCACAAACTTGAGGAATTTCTCTCCTCCTGTGGCTCACACACACTCACACACACACACACACACACATTTTCACACAGAGACTTACAGCCTTGATTCAGGGCCGACTCTCTCAGCTCCACGTCCTGTGCCCGTACAATCAGATGTGATTCTTCATAAAAAAGTGACTCTGTCTCTTCTGGACGGTGTGTTTCCGCTGCAGGGGATGCATGGCGTGGCTGCCCACTTCTTACGCTTGGGGCAACTTCACAGTTTTAGCCATTGGGGTCTGGGCCATCGCACAGAGGGACTCGATCGACGCTGTGCTCATGGTGAGTCTCTGCCTTGATGCCTCCACACAGGGCGGCCATGTTAACACCATGTGACACGTACGGGGGTCTAAGTATAGGCACAGCAATGCGTATCCGTGCTAACCTATTTATCATTGGAATCTGGGACAATCTGTGAGGATTCCTTTAAGAAAGCTTGGTCTCCTGTTAATTCAGCACACTGTACAGTAGCCTTGGATTTCCCGGTGCATAGTTTACAGCACCGAGAGTTTCACAAAAAAATGTTTCAGACTGCATCGGATATTCTTAATTATGCTTTTAGATTAGTTTAATGAAGCAGGACAGTTGGACAACCAGAAAGTCCAGCGCCCACTCTGATCTAAGACTCATGTTTCCAATCAAAGGCGACTGCAGATCGCTGGCACAAAATGAGAACAAAGAGGAAAAACATGGCTCATAATTTGTGATTTGCTAACAATGTTTTGGAGCGAGTAATAAGAGGGGAAATGGTTTTAAGAGAGCTGTTTTGCTGTTGGAAATATACAACAATGAGTCGTTTTCATTCATCCGAAGAAGCTTTGAGTGACTGATGAGCAAGCAGAGATACTGAACTCTGATACAGCAGGAAGTCAAAGCCTCCCAGCTCCATTACAGGTCTGCATTTGAGATTACAAATTGCAGGAAATTCTTTATAATTTGCATCTTTTTTTAAACTGTTTTATTTCCCCCAGAGTGCTGAAACACTGAGTAATATTTTTTCACTTTTAATTTATGCAGAATTTCATGGCATGATTTTGTAGTCCTGCTTAAGAAATAGACAGTTTTGTGCAACTAAAGAATCTAAAAGTCCATCTAAAACCTGTCTGTTGGTTAAATCTGAGCCCGAGCCAAGTCTGTCTTTGTGAAAGTTGCTGTACTTTTATGATTCATGTCAAACAAACACACAACCTCTGAGGGTCAAGGAGAGGCACCTCAGGGAAAAAAACATTTGCTGTCCAATGTCTCTTTTAAAGACACTTTTGACAGTAATGGATTCAGACTGTCATTGCCATCGGGAAGTAACCGTAGGGGAGCCTTTTACCTTGTGTACTTTAAATTTCAGTGCTGCTGTCACTCACATCCAGGGCCCCTCAGGACAGACAGAGGTGACCAAAAGTTAAAAAAGTTGCAAAATAATTAATGCAATGTTTGTCTTTGTGGTTTATGATGCATTTTCAAAGTCCCTTAAATGCATAAAAGTGTTATGTTTCAAACCTTCACATCTTAACACACATTTCTTTCATTTCTGGCCTCTGGAGGATTCTTTCACATCTCTGAATCAGGCAAGAATTTGCTAAATTTTGTGTTATTTTCCTCTGGATATCTTGCAGTGCTTTTTTCACTCTGACCTCCAATTAGCACCACTTACATTTGCAGCTATTTTTTCATAATTGAAAGGACTTTATTTCTACACACAGCATGTTGAAACGGATATCTCTCTGTGAAATAATTACAGAGATGTGTTGGCATTTCAGCACATTAAAGCACTTTCATACTGACATCTACACTAAGTTCAACAGCCCAAAACACCATTTGCATCCATTAAGATGTCTCTCTGTTTTGTGTTCTTCTCCCACAGTTTCTGGTGGGGATGGTCGTGACGATATTGACCGACATCATCCATTTCGGGATCTATTATCCGCTGAATGACTTTGCGGGTTCAGGAAGGGGCGTGTTTCGTTTCAGCGCAGGCATGGCCATCCTCTGCCTGCTCCTCAAACCCGTGTCCTGCTTCTTTGTCTACCAGATGTACCGCGAGCGTGGAGGAGATTACAACGTTAACTTTGGTAAGTGGCTTCAGTATGAGTCAAGTCCACTAATATGAGGGAGTTTCCAGACGACTGAGGAAGTAATCATTCATTCTGAAGATGGGAAGGAACAGCACTGATTTTTAGAGATCTGATAAAGGAATATCAATAAAGCTAATGCCAAAACTTTATCCTAAAAGTTGAAACTGATGCTGATTTACATGTAAAAAATCACCTTAGTAGGATCTAATTCCCTTTGGAGAACCAGGTGACACAGAAAATTGACTCATCACATGACACAACAAGGTTAAATTGAAAGAGCACATTCTGGTGTAAATAATTTGAGAACCAGTGAGAAAATTATCTCAAATATCTGAGGTTTTCTTGCAGCCCTGACTGTGACCAAAGCCGGTTGTACGGTGTGATGCATGTGTCCAGAGGTGCTGTGAGATCCTAACCATGTTGTTTTATGCTGTTTGTTCATGAAAACGTCCGCTGAGTGCAGCGAACAAACTGGAAAGACTCTGTGCTAAACTGCTGGCAGATGATTCCACAGTCAAACTCATTAGTTACAGTCACAAGACGTTTCAAACGCTGCAGAATATCTGAGCTCCAGTTCGACCGGGCACAAAATCCATTTCTCCACCAGTTGTTTATAACATTTGCATGGCGTGCTGGCCACTAAGGAACCTGTGCAGGCATTAAAAACTAATCGTCCGCCATGACTGAGATAAAAACGCTTGATCAATGTGAAAGAAAACCAAGATGGAGTCTATCAGAGCGGCATGTTTGTCCGCAGAAACAGAGATTCTGTAATGCTATTGACCATCGAGTGTACAGCTCTGTCCTTGTGGGCAGACAAATGATAAGTACACTTCTTCCATTGACTGGTCAGGAGAAACTCAAGATGTGTTCTTTGATTAAACGTGTGTGTGTCCATTGATTTTTCTGGACTTGGACTCACACTGCTGAGAGCTTTTTTCCATCAGAAATCCCACTGAGCTGCAAAGTCTGCTGGACTCTGAAACCTCGCAGACATGTAATCCATGGTTTCATCTGTATGGAATAAGCCAAAGTAGTTGTATTTTTCATTAGAGTAGTAATTTGTTGATAGCAGTAAGAGCGGTTACACGCAGGGATGTTAAGTTTTTCTTGCATGGACTTGCTCTTACCTTCATAAATAAGAAAAACAACAAATGTGACAAAAATAACAAGAAGCAGGTGGGTTTATTATTTACTAATATAATCTACTAAAATAGAAATACATTACACTACATACTGTTTCATGTAATAACATTTCCTCCGCAATGCAGCCCACATTTGAAAAAATAAATCTCTTATTGGACTGGTTTGAGGATAATTAAATATTGATGAATTTGCTCTCTATGTGGTTTCACTTTTATGGCACATGCACGCCGCAGGTACATCCATTATACTGTGATTGGCTACGTAGTGACTGATGAGTAGTTGTGTTATTTCCAGACAATGTGTGTTTTAATTGCAGTCTGATTGCATAGCTGGCATTAACATGGTTCCCTGCTGCACAAAGCACTGTGGGAACCAGGCAATCAGCTGCATGTGAGTGAAATGTTGATTCGGGCATACACTGAATTTGATTTATGCCGGTTTAAATCACTTGGGGTTTTCTGTATTCAGTTTTTATTTTTATGTTGCTTGATACAGTAAATACTCAGTGAACACACATTTAACATTAATTGACAGCTCGCCGAACTGAACACTGCTGAAGCATCGCAAATGTCAGGCCCTCAAGGCTTTGGATATCTTCACATGCTGTGCACTGGGCTGCAGTAAGAAAGTCTATATATGAGCTTTAGAAAATATCTATATTTTTTAGACTTTAAGAAAAAAACCCAACAACAGCAAATAGCAAAAATTTAAGGAATGGATTTCACAATTTGTTTTACATTAGCATGCCCGGCTAACTAGCTTACTACTTAGCAACATTTACCACCAAGTTAACTTGTCATTAACTAACTTATTTGTGGGGTAAAAGGTGGTGTTAGAAACAGTTTCACGGCTGGGACATACACTTTGTGGTGTTCCCCTGTTGTGTGGAGTCTGTAGACTTGAAAGCTAAACGCTACAAGAGATTAGCATAACATTAGCGGTTTGGTTTACACTTAAGCAACCCTGAACAAATTCATTAGCTGAGATAAGGTTACATTTAAATATCAGTCTGCCCTACTCTATATTTTCAATTTTCCACATCAAAAGAGTGGTAGAACAAAATCAAAATCTAAAATATTTCCTTTAATTAAACTTAGATGTAACACTACAACTGGCTAGCTACTTTACAGTACTATGCATTATTACATGTCACTGGTTTATCTTTAATTGAAGCATCCAACGCACATTCCTGACAGTTTCTTACTTTTGCAATGTGTCATCTAGACTATTTAAAATCTAAACCTAACCTTCATAGTCAACATCAATTAGCTAGCTAATTAGCTGCAGCTTCTAGCATCTGCCAACAACAGTTGTCATTTAAGCCAAAGTCACCATTTAAAAACAAGAAAAAAACTCACTTTTGTTTACATGTGTTTTAAAACATGGACCTATTGTGTCAAAACAATATTGTTATTTTTAAGGTTATAGTTTATATAGCTAGTGTGCATTAGCTGGACAGTTAGCTTGACAGCCATAGCAACAGTAACTAAGGGAGGGCGGAGCTTTGCTGACTGTTAGTTTCCTGTCATGCACTTCCTCTCGAATGGTCACCCATTCAACTATTGCACAAAAATTTGACAAAAAACCTAAATCTCTCTGTTTTGTTCTTGCATGTCATCATTTCTAATCTCAGTCTGTTTTGTGTCACACTTCAGTGTTGTTTTTTCTGAGTGAAATCCCCTGTAGTTCTGTGTTTATCTGTTGTTCTTTGACTATTTGTCCTTTTGTTTTTTGTTTTTTCTTCCCTTCTCTACCGCTTGCCCTTTGACCTCTCAGACTTAGAGACCTCTGTGGACAGTCGATGCACCACGGATAGTGCTGACAGTGCCTTTATTGGCCGCCGCTATTGATTCCCGGCTTCTTCCTTTTTACCATTTCTCTTCTCCAATCATCCTCTTCCATCCTCTCATGTGCAGGAAGTAAGAATACAAATCAGCCTGCAAGACAAAAGAGAAACACAGTTTTACCTGATTGTTATCTTGTTGGTGCTCTGTTTTTTCACCTTTCCCTCTTTTTAGTTATTCATATTAATTTATCTTTGCATCTGTCTGTTCCCGCCTCCATTATTCCTCATTTCTGTCTCATACCTGCATGAATATTTGTGCTAGTCAGTAAATTATATTTGTATTCGTGTCTGTTGTATTATGGGTTTGTATGATTCTGCAAGTTTGAATCCATGTATTATTCATATATATATATTTTTTTTTTACTCTCCAGACACCTCATTTGTGTTTGTGTGCTGTGTTTGCATACATTTGAACGCAGAGCTGCATGATGGGGCACAATCAGCCTAATTAAAGTCAAAGATAATGCTCACTTTTAATAGACAAACAATGTGACCTGGTTGAAATGCACACTGTGAGTAAAGCAGGTTACTGAAGGTTTGTTGAGAAACATGATGCTTTTTTTTTTTTTTTTTTTTTTTTTTACAAAAATTAATGTGTTTTTTTTTTAATAAGCTTTTAGCTTTTTAATAAAATAAACACCACAGTTGTCACCCAAATGCTCTGGAATGAGGGCAAATGGCTTGTTTGATGAGCATTAATATGAGCATTAATATGTGCATGTTGGTTACAGTAAATAGGACCCGGGGCCATGCAGAGGTAAGAGTATGTCCGCCTTTGAACTTTCAAAAACACGTCTTTGGTATTCTGGCCAAGTCAGAGTTTGAGCTGTTTGTTTTGAGGCGTCACAAGGTGTCCTATATGACTTTTCTGAAGGATTACGCCACAATGCTACTTTTGATGGATTAATTATAAAGCATGTTTACATTAGGTGGATGCACCTTGGCAGGTTTTCAGTGTAAACAGCTCTAAAGAATCCTGGATTATGTATTAGAAGATGATCATGCTCTCATGAGGGATGCGGCTAAAGATTTTCCAGACTCTGATCAGTGATGCTGATTTGTTCTCGAGTCCAAATTACCTTTATGTAGCCTGACGACAAGCAGCCAATCAGAAAGCAGAGCAAAAGGGGGTTATTAAAATGGAAATATATTAGCAAAAATAAAGAAAAAAGAAGCTTTTTTATCAAACAGTTCTAGTATGTTTATTAAGACATCTTTGATTAATTGTACTGTATCAGATGTGGTTATGAATAAAACATTTGCATGGCAGGGGGTTGTGTTTGTATCAGAGTGTGTGAGTTGAAGGTGTTTTGGCTTGTTTCTGCAGGTTTCCCCTCCGTGTCACGAAACAGAGATGCCTACCAGTCGATTGACAACCAGGACGAGACTTCCAGCCCGGCGAATCCCTTCAACCAGGCCCAGGACAGCAAACCGGGAACCCGCACGTACTGAAAGAACCAGGCGGTGAAAACAAAACAGTGTTTTCCTTTTTGGTGCAGCGGTGCAAACGAAAACTTAGGGGCGTTTTTTACAATCAATGCAGCACTTGAAAAACAACTTTAATACATTTAATGTGGCAACCCATTAGCTCTGTTTGAGTTTTACAATGAAATATGAATTCAAATTAAACCGGTTTAGTTTTTTCTTTAGAGGTGGTCATGTTTTTTGCTGAGGTGGCACATCACTGCACACAGAGGAGATACTGTCCCATCACTTTCATGCTGTGTAACTGCTGGTAACACCTGCTATTTTTAGCAGAATGAAATTTTGGTTTCTGCAGCAGTTTTTTGTCCGTTTACTTATTTTTTTTTTCAAAGTGAGTCATTTTTACAAATGTGGCACTTCTCTTTGTAATCTGTAAATTATTGCGTTCTGCATTTTGCAGTATTCAGTTGTTGTTTTCCATTCAGTCTCTTTTGCTTTATGGTGCAGCAGCGCTTAAAGCAAAAGACAGTTTTTAACACAAGAGGACTGTTATGAATGTTCAGTATCAGGCCTTAGAAGCAACTTTGTGCCTTTTTTTGTACTTTTTTTTCTACTAATAAGAAGACATGATGACCAAGTTAAAGTTACAGGCCTTTCCTCTCATGAGAAAGAAACGAGCGGGACGTTCAAAGCACACAGACAAGAACTGCTCTTTTTGATCTATGCAAAGTATTTAGAGAACTGTCTTATTTTGCACTGTAACCATGAAAAATACTTTAAGCATAAAACTGCAAAAAAGAGACTTGTGATGATGTTTGTAATGATCAGTTTGCTGTGCATAGAGAATAATCAAATTAATTTTATAATTTATAGAGTTATCGTTATATAAAAGACAAGGCCTCCACACTGCCGTAAACACTCTTTTGTAATGTAAACTCCTTTCAATAAATTACAGATCAAATGCTGTTGAGATTTTTTGAGCGTCACAAATGTCAAATGAATGTTTAGAAACCTTCTCTTTTAATATTTGCAACCGCACTTTTCTCAGTCTTTAGTAAACAGTGTGTTAAATGTGCGAATGACATTAAAGTGATATCTGTTTATGTGTCAGGAGAGCAAACACTGCGACCGCAGTGGTGACTTTACTGGGCAGTTGCATCATTTGGATGTTTTTTTTCTGTCAGTCAGTCAGTTCCCTTTTTAGAGAATGTGAGTTTTTTTTAAGTTCCAGTTTTAAAATCACGATGTGGGTCATCCGAATTTCAAAAGTGGAACTGGTGACAGAACAGGGATGTGACAACTGTGCTGGTCACATTATGGTTACGTGGAATAATCACTGCTGCTCCACCAGGAGCTCCTGAGTCACACTGAACAGAAGAGGCTCCTTATTTTCTCTTAGGTATCTCATGCAACTGTACCTTGATTTAGTTACTGAGACACACTAAACTGTCTATTGGGATAAAACTATAGAATTGCTAGTTTCACAAGTTGTAAACCTACAGAGAGGTCCCGACTAGATCACTGCAATGTAGCGCTGCAGGGATATTGCATTTTTTTAGGCCAACCAGGGAGATCACCCTGCTTCCCTCAACATGACTGATGGGATTTTTTTGCTGACTTTTTCATTATAACAAAAACTCTCAATTCAGTTTCAAAGAAAGATTTCTGATATTTACACATACTGTCTGCTGAATGTTACCAGCAAAGGTAAAAAGCTGATGTTAGGCTCCAAACAAACCAGACTATGACAATGTCACCGCCACTTAGCTTCAAACTACACCAAACAGTTCACACATTGTAACTTAATGAATCAACAAGCTAGAAAGTTTGAGTCAGAATAGTTTGCAAGAGCAGAAACACAACGAGGCTGTAAAGGCAGACTGGTGAACTTAGTCTCACTGAGCCATGTTTTAGCTACAGCTCTTTTGTTAAGAACAGAAAAGCTTAAAAAATCATGAGTGGGTTATTTACTGACACAATTTATGTCATAAAAACTGAAGGTGTTGGTCTCTTATGCTTGTGTTAACCACAGAGCTTATAATCTAACTGAAAAAAACATTAACTTTTATACAGAGGAACTGGAAATTTAACAATGCTAACTCATTTCTATCATTGAGGACTGATTTCTGCACAACTTCATGCTTCACATGTACAGCTCAGTCTGAAAACTCACAACAGCACCAGACTTTGCAGCTGCAGTTAGTTGCACTTCATGGTGTTGGATAATAAATATATTCTGCAGATGATCATGGATTAAGAAACACCTACAAAAAGTCATATTTACTATTTAAAAAGATTTTTTTCACCAGTTTTATTAAAGGTATAAATAGACATTTCAGAGGGGTTTCAGTTTTAGCTATATGATTCATTGTGATCATATTTAACTGTGGACAAGTTATCACATATAGTTTGAACACTTATTGTGTTGATTCCTGCATTAAAAATACATTTTTTGAAACCTTAGAAGTGTCTAACATGACTAGAAATCTGCCTTTTTAAACCTCAAGCTCATTTGCATCAAGGACTTGCCTGAAAGGTTTGCACATCCTGGAATAAGGCAGCCGTAGTTGCTTCAGCTTTATGTCTTTTGCTCTGAGGAGGAATTGATTTGAAAGGTTCAAGGCAAGATGACTTTAAAAGATACAAAGACTGCTACTGAAATGTGGTTTTCACTAAATTAAGATTACGATAGATAAGGTTACAAATGTGGACTGAATGTTTTTTATGGAAATCCTGGAGCTCGGCCTTAATTTTGGTCCTGAAAATGATGTACAAGTTATTTTTGACAGTTAAGAGAGTTCGTTCCCTTCAGGGTTTTCATTTCAAGGTTGTGTCTGATTTTAAATTTTAAGTTCTTTTTCTCAGAAATAAAAAGCAACACTGCAGAACATTCTTTGAAAGATGTTTTATAACACAGACGCACATGACATTTGCATCTGTATGCTCAGTAATCTGAGTAATTTTGAGACGAACTGACCAAGCGAGCTTTCTGATTTTTCTCGCTCTGTTCTTCTCTCTTGTATTTCCTGTTTTTTTATTGTCACACAGATTTACTCTCACCCGTCTCCTCTCAGAGATCTCATTATTGCCCTGCTTTTATTTGTCCAACCAGACAACACATTTATCTTTCCTCATATTCTCCTCTTTTTTTTTGCACTCCACTGTTCATCCCCCTGAGCCAAACCTTTATCTGTTCAGTGGGCTCTGAAACATGTCAAAACTCAGCTCAACCACTGGTGCAACTAACACCAAAACGGCTCTTCACATAAAATAAAACAGAAACGCTAAACTATGAAGAAGTGTCACGAAAATGCAAGATTGATTTTCTGTCCGCTGCCTCATGAATTGCAAATAATAAAAAAAAGGAGCATTTAGAGTGAAAACTCTGGATGCACCTGGAATGTGAAAAACACCTGATTCTCATATTTCATCCACACGGCAGATGAAAACAAGTGATCCTCACACGTGTTAAAGCAACACACACAGAATATGAACTTGTCGTCAAGGTTTCTGTGTCTGATGGCTTTTATCATTGCGAGGCAGTCACTCCGGTTAGCTTGAATGGTTCTTTGTCCTCAGGAGTGTGGGCTGCAGAGCTGCGAGCCCTTGAGCTAAAGGCCTTGTGGTTTGTTTATGCATCAGAGAGACTCTGAGTCCTCTTAAGAAAGCATGAATGGAAACGCTGCCGCTGCTGCAGCAATACTTGCACATGTGCACATCCACAGATACTCACACTCCACCACAACAGCTGCATGTTCAATATGTGAGCCCAACATTTTTTTAATTTTTAAAATGTCAGCTGTAAACACAAGATTTTGATGATCTTAAACACTCGAGCTGTCATGTTACACTGACAGACAGACAGAAAGAACGTCACCATGAAAATTAGCTTCATAAAAGTCTTTAAAGCAAGAAGTGTTTTCTTATTCTGAAGAAGCAATGTCACAAAACATTGTTAAGAATATTAAGATTATAGTAATGATTTTTTATGAACAGGATGCAAATTCTTTGCTAAAAATCAAGTTCGGGTGGGTTAGATATGATTGGTAGGTGTTGTTCAGTAGAGAGAAAATGGTTTCCTTCACCAGATTGTTCATGAGAAGGTTTTAAGGATTATCATAATGGTCATGAAAGAGACACAGCTGAGTTTTGTAATTGTAGTTTTTGGTGCTCTAATTGCCACATGGTGAATGAAATCCAGTTCCATGATAATCCAGGGAAGGCAGACATATTCACTGCTGATATCTGCAAACCTCAAACCTTTCTGCAAACAGAAAAACAGCACCAAAGGTGAGAGGAGAAATATGTGTTTTTGATTTTGGGTTGAATTTTTCCTTTGACACAAGCAAACTCAACCAAACAAGTAAGAATTCAGAGGCCATAGAGCTCAGAGTGAACTGATGTACTGTACATCTTCAGTGTACTTGTTGTTTTCTATATTGTAGGTTAACCAATAGATGTCAATAAAAATAAAAGAATGAACAGACTGCAAAAGAAACTGCTGTTTTGCTGCTGTAATTTGGTGAGAAATTTGTTCAAATTAACCCAAAAGTATAAGAATTATCTGTTAAAATGTCTTTGATCTTTTTCTTTTATTCTTTCTTTCCTTTTTTGCAGAGGTCCTAATTAATCAGTAATCTGTGTTAATGACTCCTTTGTGCTGAGCTTCTGATTGGGAGGCTTCTGTAAATAGGAGGTGAGCCGAAGAAGGAGGATGAAGAAGGAAAGGAGAAGGAGGTGGGGGAGGGGGGGTGCGGGGGGTGGCCGGCAGCCCAACAAGCTGTTGATTAATAAGGAGCTGCTGGGCTGCCTCTCCTGAGTCCTGCACGCGAGCAGGTTTGGCACATCCTCAGACTCACACCTGTGATTCCTGCGAGTCAAGGACACGCTCGCTCGCCCGCTTGCTCCCTCGCTGCCATTGTTGGTCGATGCAATAAAAGGAACTCAATTTGTCAGCTCTGTTATTACATTAGAGACAATCCCTGGAGAGGCTGTGAAAGAATGAATTTGTTGGCTGCAGACTCAATATGACGAGAAACGTCTTATTTGCAGCGTCTTGAAGTGACCAATATTTCTCAAATCTAATTAACCAATAGATTTTTTCAGAAGAATCTATGTTGTTTATTCCTGAAAAAAATATGGGACTGGAAAATAACAATGTTTACTTCTTTAAAACTGTAATATAGGACATCAACTGAACATATGACGAGTGACTGCGATGAAAAATTATTCAGTATTGCAACTTTGCAAGTTTTCTGCAGATTTTATGCGACATCCATTTTTTCCATCTTTATTGACTGAAACCAAATTCAAACTCTTACAGTTTTAATTTACTGTGTTTATTGAACACAGACGGATTCTTATCCTCATTGTTATTGTTTACACTTTTCTTTTTGTTCCTTTGTATTTTTTTATATTGTCCTTTGTCCTCTCTCATGTATTCTGTCTGTTTTCTGTCGTAATTCTTAGAAAATAAGAAGTCACTGTAAATTAGAGTCTCAGATGGAGACCAGACCCCCAAAATATCTTTTTAAACTGAGACACTTTGAAATAAAACAATTATATGGGAAGAAAAATGTCATATCATGAGTTTTTTTCCTTGACACATTTCCAGGTGAAGCCAAGAGGATGCAGGTAAAATATGGCCCTCAGAGCTGCAGGGGTCAAAGGAGAAACCCTTGGCTACGACTCCTGGGTTAATTATACAGCATGGGGGGAAGTGAGTGATGAAGAATATTGACATGCTCTGACCTACATGTCTATGATTGAGCTTTTGATGCCCAGAAGAAATAATCCTGAGCCTGGATGGGAAGATCTCAGTCATGGAGGTGATGCAGTAATCTCACTCTAACTTCACCCCCACCTGCCGCCTGCAAAAGGCTAAGCGGCCAATAAAAACTACAAGAAACAGTCAAACTTAAACACCCTCAGAGATTAAACAAGTGTTCATATATGAAATGGATTCAGGAATGACATTTTTATGCCTCAGGCATCTCCAGTCCCCTGGGAGGCTTCTTGCAACCCCTGACCTTTTCACACCGCGGCCTCGTGCATCTGTCACCGGCGATAACAGCATCAAAATTGATTGCAATTATCCTCCAGCCTGGTGCAGCCAGCAGAGAAGGGGGTCAGCAAATCCCTGGCCATTAGACAAGGCAGTGATGGTTTTATATGTTGGATATGAAATAAAAACAACGTAAACTCTGTAAAAACACAACTCGACATAAAAACAAAGCTGGAGTGACTTTAAAAAGCTTAATGTAAGTTGAACTACACAGTTTGCAGTGTTAGTTAGTGAGCTTTAAAGGTGCATGCAAGTGGATTTTGTTACCTTTAGATGGAGCCAGGTGAGTTTTTCTTTGCTTCCAGTCTTTATGCTAAGCTAAACTGCTGCATTTAGCTTTAATTTAACTGCAGAGACACAAAAATGGCATCAATCTTCTCATGTGACTGTTGACAGGAAAGCAAATAAGCAAGAAAATGAGTCAAAATATTCCTTTAAAGCTAATATCAGATCAGGATTCATGATCAGTATTAGGTATTCTGTATAGATTATTATTATTTTAGTTGATGTGACTTCTGAAGCTCTGCTCTCGTTGCTACTGAAGATCTTGTTTGGTTTTTGGCTCCAGATATCCAGTTAATTTGTTAATCCTCTCTTCGCTCTCATCTTATTTGAAAAGCACAATCCACTAAATCAAATATAATAATCTATTAAGTCATATCGACCTGTAAATCTGACTGTAATCGTTGAAATCTTTGAAGCCCGCCGCAGTTCTGCATGCAGCATAATTAAGCCTGTGAACTGCATTTTCCACACTCATTATACAAGCGTTTGTGGTTTCTAAATCGGCTCTATTTGCTCTAATTGTATTCTTCTTAATGTCACACTCTTTAATTTCTCCATGACCCAATTTTTCCGTAGAGATCATTAAACTTTCATCTTATTTTATCTTTTTTTGCTTCTCCTCATTCTTTAATGTCTTTCTCAGTTGCATGTTGGAGACTTTCGGGTTTAAAATGGAGCCTCGGAGGCAGAAATCACTCTGTAAGTGTCGACGCTCACAGCTGCTGTAAAGCAAACCGAGCAAAGGTGCATCTGGTCTTTTAATTGTTAAACAAATAAGAAACATCCTCCATGATCTGCATGTGCCGTGAATGCATCAAAAACTTTTTTTTTCTCAGTGAAATAACCTTCGGGTTTTCCCTGTTTTTTTTTTTTTCGAGCAGGAGGCGAGGAAGCCCAGCAGAGACTGAGAGAGAGTAATGAACAGTGAACATGAACCAGGTAGTTCGATGAGTGCGAGATGATGAATGACCGCGGGGAGGGAGTACAGGACCAGAGCAGAGGCACAGCCATTTGTTACTCTGCTGTCACAAATGTATTTTTAATGAATCTGCACCCCCCCTCCCGACTCCTCTGCAGAGCAGGGCTGTTCCTTAAGGCCGGTGTGACCCCAATATATCCTGTAAAGCAGCAGTTCTGAACAAGCCCACTTCAGCTCCGGCTCTGTAATGTAAATAACCTTCTCCTTCCGAGAGCTGAAGCCATCAGTCTCGCTCCTCATTATCATCCTTACCTGTGCCGAGAATAGGGGCCGTCTCTCGTCTCTGCGCCGGTGGCAGGTGGGGAGGTTTCACCTTGAATCGCTCCTGTGTGCTGAACTCTCCTCAAAGATGTTGTTTTTGCTTGGCGAAAAAGTTCTTCAAGGAAGCTTTTAGAGCCGCTACTTTTTCGTCTAAAATGGTCTGAAATTTAAATTTTTTCTGGTGATTCATGGCAGCTCCTTCAAATCCACCTGCTGCCTTTGTAGCAAAAGGGTAAAAACCTGTTATGTTCCTCTTCTTGTCAATTTTAAAATGGCATCTGTTTAAAACACATGATTAATTAAAGAGAATATAAAAAGGGAAGAGGAGATGGAAGGAAAGTTACCTGCTCATTTCCTGCAGGGCAAACACCTTAAAGTGCACTGCCAACACTGACATGCAGTGAAGTCAGAGAGCCAAAACAAGAGGAACACACAGTATTTCCTGCAGCGCCTTGGTTGGAGGGATATCGAGTGTGCAGTCTGAAAAACTAGCAGGAGATCGAGGTTAAGCAAAGGCCAGTTACATTCACACACCTCTGTAATTCTAGCTTCTTCACTCTTTGCATGGAGATGTGGAAACTGCAGAGAGGGAAAAAAATATCCCTGCCACAAACGGGAAAATTTCAGATGGAGACCGATGCATGAGATGCTGCACATGACACACGTCAACATGTGACCCGCACCGACACCCAGAATGACACACATCATTGCATTTTCTGTGCTCCATCTGCGCTGTCACACCAGTTCGACAATCTTTCTGAGGGGGGAATCGAACCTGGGCAGCAATCCATCATCAACCTTCGGCTTCCAGAAAAAAAAATCAAAACATTTATGCAAAGAATTAACACTGCAGAAAGCAATTCAACACAAACACACACAAGAAAAAAGACAGAGAATTTTTGTATCATTTTAACATCCAAAGCACACACAACATCACAGGGCAAAACCAGGAAAATAAGCTATAATCACTCTGTTTTCTCATTAAAAACAGTCCATGTCTTCTAAATAACATCAAACCAACTCTTTATGATGTTGTTGTTGTTGTTGTGTTTGTCCACTCAGAAACATTGAGGCCGTCCTTGTCCGGCTTTAACAGCAGTGTGGCTTTGACCTCCATGTTTGTGTGTCCACTTAGTGTCCATCAAAGGGCTCACGGTGGAGCTGCTGACAGCTCGTTGCCGCTGAGAAACTGTTACGTGCAGCAGATCTGGACAGCAGATTCAGTCACATACCATCCCAGGCTCGTTACGGTCGGATTGAGGCACATTGCTGCACGGGAGCAGGGAGGGAGGTGGGAAAGAGAGAGACGGGGGAGGGTGGGGGGCAGAAATCAAATGACACGGTGTTTATGAAGGCATCTCCTTGTGGCTGGACGTCTCCGTGGGAACCCGCTGCCTGACCGGGCGGCTGCTCTTGACACAGTTTTCCCCTGAGTCGAGGATCAGAGCGAGGCTGCTCTTGTCTCTGTCTGGGTCTGTTGCACAGGTCTGGTTGTTGCTGCCGAGACAGAAAAAATCAGGTGCTTAACTCAGAAATCCAAAACTTACATTCATTTTTGATTACGTTTTTAATAGCAAACACTCTTGTTATGTCAGCTAGACCTGTTATTTTAATGTATATATTTAGGGTTTTCATTGTCACAAATTCAGATAACTTGTTGACAGATTATTTTTGCA
>JAPZDY010000012.1:4488918-4508300 GCA_029783645.1 Ctenochaetus hawaiiensis
CTTTACATAATACAAGAAAAAAAAAATGTTTCTGTTTTTACTTCCTTTTGGAAGAGGCTTTTTTTACAGTGTAGCCGGGCCAAATTTATAAGATTAAAGAAAATACAGAAATGAAAAAGAAAAGAGAGAATGAGAGACAAGACAAGACAAGAGGAGTAAGATTATGTAGGAAATAAAAAGGGTCAGAAATTAAAAAAAGAAAAAAAGAGGATATGAGATAATAAGAGAAGGAAATAAAATAAAAACAAAAAAAAGAAAAAGAAAAGGAAAAAAATGAAGGAAAAACACAGAATATGAGAAAAGGACAAATTAAAAGGAAAGAAATAAAGAAAATTATTATAAACTAAATAAGATTAAAAGAAGAAAAACCACATTCACAATCACTACATTTTAGAAAAACCCATGAACAAAAATATATACGATTAAAAACATATTTAAAAAATGTGGAATAATTGTTGTGTTATTAGTTCTCTTCTATGACGAGAATAAATTATTTTTATTAGTATAGCTAATGTGGAAGTTTGTTTTTCCTAAGAAACACTAACATAATTTTCACACTTAATAAAAGATACTCTAAATAGATCTTTGACATATTTTTTCAACAGGAAACAAAAGAAAAAAAATAAATGGGAGGAGAAAAACAAATAATGCAGATTGAGTCATTGACAGCTTAAACTCAGACTGAGCATGAAAAAGTGAAATGCTGTGCATAGTTTGTTATAAAGTCACATTTTGATGAGTTTAACTGAGTTTTCTTTCAGTTCTTGCTGCTCTGTAACATGAAGCAGCTCAGGGACACAGTCACATCACGCTGATGTTAACTAATGTGCGTCGTCCCTGACATATAAATAATGAAAAGAACAAAGCTTTTATTAGACGACACTGAATCAAACTTTCTCACAAGAAAAATTGGTTTTGGGCTTTGGGGCCGCAGGAGAAAAAAAAAAAAAAAATGGTGAGAAACAGCACTGGGAGGAAGTGAAACAACCAATCAGTGAACGGCTGCGGTGCATGTCGTTTTAAAAACGTAACCTTTTTTTTGCGGCTCTGAGTGAAGCTGCTCCTACTCACTTTGCTGCTCTGCACGGGTCTCAGTCGATGAGGGAGCTTTACAATCCTCTTCAGCCTCTCCATGAGTTGCTGTGTAAGCAAGAACACAGTGATTCAGTGACCCGTTTCACCTCGATGGACGACCTCCATTGAAAGGCTAATTCACTCCGGCTAACGCTGTAACTTCTCCCTTTCTCAGACTAAACTTTGGTCTTTGTGATGTATGAGCTCAGGTCACGATGGTCATATGATCAGTGATTGTATCTCATCCATTATAAATCACATATACACAGGAAATCATACTTTCATCTTTATTTTATCTGTTAGTTTCTTCATATTACATATATTTTTTTTATTTTTCTGGTTTTGTATTCACTTCCTTCTCTCCTACCAACTCCTAATTTTTATCCATATAAATCTTGTATTGCAGCACTGTAGCTCATATTTTATAAAACACTCATGAAATGCAGTGATCTCAAAACCGATTTCGCAGTGTGTAAAGATGTACTCACGTAACCCATGTCCAAAAACTCAAACTTGTTGGCCGAGCTGAGGAAGGCCGAACAGGTGACGAGGTGGACCTAAACCCATCAGAGATTAAAGCTTTCGATTACACACAAGCTGCGTGGAACATGAGACGCAAACAGACCGAAGTTGAGATTAAATGGTCTTAAATTTATCCCTCGACTGCTCACTTAGTATGACCAACATGATCTTCATCTTCACAGCTAACCCATTTGTGAAAGTATAAAAGCAAAGGCAGCTGTTCCGTACCTGTCCACTTCTTCGTTTCAACTTACAAAACCACATGTTTTTAAATTAGACATCTGGACATTTTCAAGCCACATCTGCTGCAAGTAGACTAGTTTTTTTTTAGTCAAAACATGATCTCTGTCTTGCAAACCGAGTGGTTTTTGTGCCTAAACATAACCCAACCTAAACCACAGCGCTTTCTCAACATATAATTGAAAATTCAAATGCAAAAAAAAGAAAAGGTTTCAAAATATTCAAGGTTTGCAGAACTTTGCACTGCCACCATTTATTCTGGCGTTTAGGCTGACATAAAGAAGCTAACTAACAACGTATTGCTTAAAATCAGGCATAAATATGAGATGTGATTGATGAGCTCATGGCCTGCAGTAGAAGGACTGTGAGTTACACAGCTCTCATTACACGCACAAGCATTTTAACTCTTTGTGCGATTATGCAGAAAGTTTAGGCTTAATAACGGTTGTGATATTTCTGTTTCATGTAACTGAAAATTTCAAGGCAGACTTCTACCTCTTCCCCAGGAAGAAGAAGGAGCTCACAGGATGTCATGTTTTAGGTGACAAAGATGTGATTCCTGCTGTGCTCCATTTTTATAAAAATCTAAGATGCAAACTTCAACAAAAAATGTACCTGTATGGGTGACAGTCGCTGGAATAAGTATGTAAATGTAGAAAAGGGCAAAGTTAAAAAATACATAAGAAGCATTTATAAAAATGTCTGCTTTGACTTTAGGCCATGAACTTATCAATCACCTCTCCTTCATCTGTGACATTTTTCTGCAGAATGTTATTTTAGTAATTTTGAGTAGATTTTATTTTTTATACTTTTACCACAGTGGGATTTTGAATGCAGGACTTCTGGGATCTTCTTTGAAAGTAAATGAAAATAATTCAGCAGTTGAGGTCTTTTTTTCCCCCCTTGATTCTTATGTTTTTTAATCAGGTCTGTGTTTTTATTTCACCTGGAGGGTCGGCAGGAGGGCGGTAAGGTGTGAGAGCTGCTCCTTCAGCGCTTTCTCCTTCTCTGCATGCTGGCTGCAAACAGCACACACACATGAAAACATGAAAACATGCAACATGTAACCTTCACATCTCCGCCTGCCGAAACACACAGAGGATTTAGCTCAGGAGGCGCAGCCGTGAACAACATACTTCATATTTCCAGAAGCTAATCTATCTGTCTTCTCTGTAACAAACACACACAGACGCAGGTTTCGGACACACAAAGCCTGACATAAATAGACTTTAACACCCTTCCGGGAACCCAGCCACTGGACGGCTTCCAGGCAATGGAAAGAAAGAGAGAGATGGAGGACACTGGGCACGAAAAAATCTCATTAAAGATCCCCACAGAGTGCAAGCCGATACACTCACTCTCATGCACCAAATTGTTTTCATTCAATCACGCTTACGTACACAAAGAGAGAGAGAGAGAGAGAGCGCATGCTGGAAAAGGAAAAAGTGCTCAGAAACAGTCCTCATTCAGATTTTATCATTTGGAAATTCCTGCTGGAAGTGGAGTTTGCAGTTTTAACAGCAAAAGCAGAAGCTGAAAAACAACATTCATGTCTCTTTATGCTCAAACATCATCAGTCATTAATTCAACCGATGTGCAATAATTTGATCTTAGAGACTAATTAGTTGCAAACCTTGTACGGCATTAAATCAAACTTTAATGATCACTTCAAGATTTTTAATTATTTCAGTGGCTGAATTCGTGTGAGTTAATACTGAATTAATGGATCAGGAGGCAGTCACCGTCCTCTTGTTGGGAATAAATTCCTTCATTTTTTATCACTTTACAGTCTTATTTGTGCAACAGCAAGCAGCAGCTAAGTAACATCATGGCAGGCTGCCATGAAATGAAGAGAAAAAAGTTGTGATTTTATTCTCAGGACAGTATACAGTGTTGAAAATGGCCTGTTAATGGGGGCTGCAACACAGTGAAGCTGCTCGTTTTTCATTAGGCCTTGCAGAAGGTGCTAAAGGTTCACATGGTGCTCTGGTTTTATTTGAATTGGAGAAAATCTACAGACTGTGTTCAGGTTTTCCTGCAACACTTGCTGTTGTTGATACGATGGACTTAAGAAAGTCTGTCACTGACATGCTGTAAATTTGTCATCAACACTTTTCGGTTGGTTTCATTTTCACTATTTGGATCCAGGCAGAAGCTGCAACCACTGACTTGAAATGTGTGATCCTCCTGAAGCAGTTTTAATTCAGCACCACGCTTTGTTGAAATGAAAATCACCCAGGAAAATGTGTTTGGTGAGGAGGGAGATTATTCCAGAGCAAACATGCTGCTGCTATTCATCACCCTGAGTACAATGCAGCAAGATAAAATGGAAAAAAACTATGCAGTGACCCAGAGAAAGCAGGATAATAACATTCAATTTGGTAAATATTGTGACATGAGCTTTGTGGTAACAAAAGAGCAATTCAGTGTAATAACTGTATAACTGTATACAAATGATTTTACCTCTGAGCTGCTTTCAGCAGAATCTTCTTCCTCTCTGCCAGTTTTTCCTGTCAGATGAGAGCAGAGGAAAAAAATACTTCCTTTTATTCATTACACTGCTGTGAAAAATACCCTTGAGCTCTCTAATACCTAATGAATTTTCAAGATAGTGGTGGTTCAAAAACTGGTGTAAAATCCACTGTGGTGTCTCCTCTCTTGGATTGTTCATTATGCAAAGATATTACACTCTTTTCTCACAACTAAGGGAACAGAGACACCCAGTGGCCAAACTGTGTAAATGGTAGCTTCCTTCACACTAACTACAGACTGAAGTATTTGACAATTGGACTTCAGGGTTACTTTGCAAAGGGCTAATTTTAATCAAGAAGGATGTATTTGACAGTTATTTAAACTTACTGTTTATGAATAAACCTGATGTAGTAAATCTAATAGTTTAGGACAGAAAGCAGCAGAAAGTTAATGTCCATGCTGTATTTGCAGGTACTTCTTTACTCTTTGTTTGAGATGATGATTTAAGTCTTGTATTTTTTTTAAATGAGCGATGCTAAATGCACAAACCACAAATTTATTTAAATGATCAGTTTTTTGATCCATTTGGATCTTCATCAGGTCAAAACGCATCAGTATAGAGCAAGACATGAATACCAGGAAAGACTGTGCGGCTCTAAGGAGATCTGAATCAGGGTAAATATAAGTAGATGTTTCATAAAACACTTCTGGTTGGTGATCTAATAATAAGATACATGTGTGTTACTGTTTGTCAGCTAAAAACTGTGATGTATATAATACATTTGTCCTGGTAAAATTTCTCTTTTAAATGCTATTCTCCTCTTTTGCCTAACAAGTAACTATTTTGGATATTTCTTATAGTCATATATATCTTATCTATAGTCTCTTTACCCCCACTCTTTGGGGATTAATGTACTTTTGATTCATTTTATTCTTTGACGGTTTAAATTTTTAATTTATTTTAGATGTTTATTACCCTGTTGGCTCAGACTCACCTGTTACATTGACATTTTTCTACTTTTCCTAAATAATGGCTTCTTTAACACTACAAATATTTTACTCAAATATTTTATAAATGTAGAATTATGGTAACCCTAATGAAAAATGATTAAATTAATGTGTTGTGTAACAGGAGAAAACACTGTTGTAGCCATTTTGCCCCCAAATCTCTTAACTTTTAAACTTGTATTCATGACCATTAAAGCAAAATTGATCCGACATCATCACTGAACAACACCAAGCAGTTTGGCTCTAAATGTTTTGGAAACTAATTTTTCTCTCAGTTATTCAGCTGTTAAGGTCCACATGTTTCAAGTCCATGTTAAGTTCAGCTGATCCAATTTCAACAGAGCAAACCTCGGACTCACTTTCTATTTCTATTTTGAAGTTCTAAAAATAGTTTTGCTAAAGCGGCACACCTGTTAATTCCAGCTTATTATAGGTGTTACTGTGAACTTTAAGTTTCTATTTAAATCTGCACAGATTTTCATGCATCCAAACAGCAGCATGAAACTCCATTCAAAAATATACTGCACTCCTCTCAGCCATCTGCACTGAATCAAGCTCTCATGGCAGGTGATTTCAGAGTTTATGAACAATAACATTGTGATCATATTTAAACATCTTGACCAGAAAAGATCCAACTTAGATTAAAAATGTTTTCCATTTAAAAAAAAAAGTGTGGTTTTAAAGTCAGCGCGCGAGGGTTTACTCCTTTCATTGAGATGAAAAACAACAGTTGGGAAAAAACACATCACATCAGGATCATTATATAACCTGCAAGCTGTTGAACAGAGTGCAGATTGCACTCTCTTCTTCCTCCACATTCAGACACACTTCTCCAATCATTGCTCTCAGCAGAACAATCGCCTCTCGAGTCGAAGTCTGCAGCTCCTTTACCACCTACAGTACAGATGGAGGAGGAGGAGGTTTACTGTCAGTCAAAGGCCACGTAGGCGACTGCACTGCCTCACATTTGTCATCAGAGCCTTTATGTGAACTTCAAGTGGAAAAACACAAGTGTTTTTAAAGCTATTTTTCTTATCAAATATATTGATTAAAGCACAATTAAAGCCTCAGGTCGAGCACCTAAAGCAGAACAGTGTAATCTGGGTAATTTAGCTGTATAATATCATATGAATAATAATATGAAAAGGAAAAAAAATAACATGAGCAACAAAATTGTAGCAAAAAATATTTGTATTTGACCTGGGTTGCCTCGGCAATGCTCAAAATATCCTTAAAAAATAGTTCTCATTTATATGTTTATATATTCAAATTGCAGTGTGATGAGCTACACAAACTCAGAGCACACTGCACCACATCTCACAATATCATCACCTCTGCTGAGTGCTTGAATTATTCATAATCCCAAATGTGTAGTTGAACAGACACAACTGTCTCACCAGCACAGCCTGGTCCAGCATCTCACAGCCCTGCACGTAAGCTGTTTCAATATCAATGCAGTGAGTCCGACTCTCCCTGTGGTAAACAAGCAACAAGAAACAGCTTATTTAACATGTAGGAGAGGAGAGGAGTGGAGAGAAGGGGAGAGGAAACCAGATTACTTCCCACAGTCATAAATTCTGTAGGTTCACTTACACTTTTGTGTCTCTGAAGCACTTGATGCAAAGCATGGACTTGTTCTCCGTTGAGAACAGGATGTAGGGCTCCTCATGGAGAGCTGCGAAGACAGACACCTTTCAGGTTCATTGCTAATTTATTCTGTTTTTTAAAATGATTAAAAACAAACACAAGAGGTTTCAGGATTCATCCACAGTTTGGCAGATAATTGGCCAATGTTTGTCCTTTCACACCACTTCCTTTGGGAAATTTAAGCAGTGGAGGGACTACACCTCTCATAATCATAAGCAACATGTTTCTGCACTGGTGTAATGAAGCTTTGCTGGCCTGCAACTCTTCAGGAGTAAAATTACAGGTGGCACTCACAGCACTTCCTGTGTTTGGCTTTGGTGCGTTTGGCCAGCAGTACAATCTCATGGTGGGAAAACATTCTGGCCTTGTGAGTCAACTCCCTGCAGGCGCCGCACAGTGGCTGGCTACAAGTGTTACAGTAGTACATCACCCCTGAGTCCTGCATGAACACACAGAATGAAAATGCAGTGGAGAGAAAAAGTGGAAGAATGCTTTTATTTATGTTGCTTAAAGCTACACAAGGTGATATTTAATGTAAATACACTTGTCTTGGAGCTACTTTGAGTCTCATTTTAAAAATCAAGAAATACACAGCGGCAGCACAGGATCCAAACACTTAGACTTTTAAATAAATGGCCTAAATTTTTCATCTGGTGTTTCAGTCAGTCGGTACCTTTTTGTTGCTTTCCTGGTCACAGTTGGCACACTGCACCGTCTCCTCAGCATCTCCATTGTTGTCGACCAGGAACTTCAGCAGACGGTCCTCTGGTGGGAGGGCGCTATTCCCTTTTATTATGGATGAGTAACTGTGGCAAAACACAGACACATTGAGGCAGAATGATTTGAATGATTTTTTCAGAGAAAATAAGACAATTATTAGCACAAAATTATACATAAAGTATATATAATGTATTTCTCAAGTAAAAGAGACCCAAGAATTTAGCTTGATCTAATAAAACTCAGAATTAAAGTATGTGAAATGAAGATGAACTGCCCTAAGCTTTTTTTGCATCCCACTCCACTTCCACTCTATTTGGTAATTCACACAGATTTTGACCCTCATTTTTCAGAAATGAATAGCTGACAAGGTAACTGAGTTGAGGACAAACTTATTATTTAAATCAGAGTTTTTGTTTATGTCTGTTTGTGTCTCACACTATGTCTGAGGAGGCTTGAAGTTTTCATCATATTCTTCATGAACAGATCATATTTCATCCACTGTATGACAAGAAATTTTAAATCAAAAAGACAAAATACAAAACTAAATGCTCATTCCTTTCTACATCTCAAAAAACACAAATAAAAAAAATAAAATAACAATATTTTATGCAAAATCAATTGCTATATTTGTATTACACCTTTTATGACAAGGTAAGTCAAATCTGTGCATAAAATTTTAAGATGTTTGCAAGATATCAAGCACAGAGTGACATAAAAAGACAAACAAATATGATTTATACAAAAATGAATAAGATAAAAAAAAACAGCTACAATTGAAAACAAATAACAGGTAAACCAAGTTAAAAGAATTTACATTTGTATTACAACTATAGTGCCGCTTAAGATATGAATAAACGGTCCCAAGACAAGTTTTAAAAGTCGTTTTAAAACTAGGGTTTGCTCTGACTGCAGAAGAAAACTCCAGAATATTTTTTGCAGTACTGCAGAAAACCTGCGGAGAGCAGCAGAGATGCCAAGAATACCTGCACCGTAGAAGAAGAGAAGGCGGAAGAGAGTTACACACGGTGAGACAAACGTGCGGAATAGGTGGGACTCAACGAGCTGTCTTTCTAGAGAGTTCTCGCGGAATACACCTCCGAGCAGGAGAACAGGACATTACTTAACAGTTTATCTAACCCAAGGAAGCATTTCCAGTGTCGAAAATGTCTGTTATAAACGAGGAAAATGTGCGCGGTGGGAGCATTTTCAAGGATATTGCCGCCGATGACATCGACTGTGAGCCCACTGAGATCGAGAGCCTGTGTATGAACTGCTACCAGAACGGTATGACACGTCTGCTTCTGACCAGAATACCTTTCTTCAAAGAGATAATCGTCAGCTCTTTCAGCTGCCCTCACTGCTGCTGGTCTAACACTGAGATCCAGTCTGCGGGCCGGATCCAGGATCAGGGCATTCGTTACACTCTGAGAGTCAAAACAAAACAGGATCTGAACCGGGAGGTTGTCAAAGCTGAGAGTGCGACCACTAGAATCCCTGAGCTGGATTTCGAAATCCCTCCCTACACACAGAAAGGTGCACTTTCCACCATTGAGGGTCTTTTGGATCGAGCGGTTGCAGGACTTGAGCAGGACCAACCTGTCAGACGAGCCACAGATCCCGAAGTGGCTGAGAAAATAGAGGAGTTCATCCAGAGGCTGAAAAACTTAAAACAGGTCGAAAACGAGTTCACTCTGGTGATTGAAGATCCCTCTGGGAACAGTTTTGTGGAAAATCCAGTGGCTCCTCAAAAAGACGAGTCTCTCACCGTGACCCAGTTCAAGCGGACGGCCCAGCAGGACGTACGGCTGGGGTTAAGGGCTGATGATGACTTGGACGAAGATCCAGCTGGCAACGACTCGGAGTCCTTGAGAAACGAGGTTTTAATGTTTGACACCAATTGTCCAGAGTGCAATGCGCCCGCCTCGACCAACATGAAGCTCGTCCAGATCCCTCACTTCAAGGAAGTCATAATCATGGCCTCCAGCTGTGACAGCTGTGGCCACCGGACCAACGAGGTGAAATCAGGTGGAGGAACAGAGGAGCTGGGCACCAAAATCACCCTGCACATCACCGACCCATCAGACATGACCCGAGATGTACTCAAGTCGGAGACCTGCTCTGTCTCGATCCCAGAGCTGGAGTTTGAGCTGGGGATGGCAGCCGTTGGCGGGAAGTTCACCACCCTGGAGGGGCTGCTGAAGGACATCAAAGACTTGATTGTCTCCAAAAACCCCTTCGTCAGTGGCGACAGCAGCATGGTAGATCGGATACAGAAGCTGAATGAGTTCGGGGAGAAATTAGACAAGATCATCGCTGGAGAAATGGATGTCCACGTCATCCTGGACGACCCTGCAGGGAACAGCTATCTGCAAAATGTGTACGCTCCTGAGCCAGATCCTGAGATGACTGTTGAAAAGTACACCCGTTCATTCCAGCAAAATGAAGACCTTGGCCTGAATGACATGCAGACTGAGGGCTATCAAGAAGAAAACTAACAGCCAGAACCAGCAGAAGTGACTGAATGACTTGATAATGTCATGTTAGAAACCATGTGTACCTCCATCGCTCCATATTTTCATACACTTTAAGTTAAAACTGGGTGAAGGGTTTTTCCATCAGTATAATTATCTATGAGAGGAATTCTAAGTTGTCTAAAAGGACATTTAAACTTATCTTAAAAGCAGCGGAGTAACTTGATTTGTACACACGGATGTTGCTTGTTACTAAAAAAGAATTGTTTGTTGCATTCTTGTGACGTTCCAGAAGATGGCGCTCTGTTGTCTCTGATTAAAGGGATTCTTTTCTCATGGAGGACCACACACTGTGTGACAAATTAATCTTTTTATACACCTGTAAGCATGACATCATCTAAATAAAGTGTTATCTAAGTTGTTAGTTCAGGTGTACTCTGAGCTGGCAGATGTTGAAAAACTGAACATTAAGGTTTCCTTTGTATTTGAGCTTCTGATACTTATTTTCTGCACTAATCTGCATAATTAGTCTGAGGATCAGCCAGTATTTATACAGTACAGTGAACAAAGACTTATTGATCTAAATAAAAAAATCCTCAAAAGTCTGTGTGCTTTTTGCAGATTTAAATAACAGCTTCTACAAGATAATCTCAATATAATTATATATTTGGGCCACTGCAACTAATGATTATGTCTTTCATCGGTAAATCATTTTGTCAAAAGATAATGGAAAAAGTCTGATCTTTCAAAGCCTTGCAGGATCTTTAAATTCTATTTTTCATCCAGCCATCAATACAAGACCTAAAGGTAAAAAGAAAGACATAGAATAACAGACGAGAGCTGCAAACAGATTTGAGAGGTCAGTGCCAGAGTCTGCTGGAAAAACTGCCTGATTGACTGAAACAAGCATCAAAATAGATCATGCCAATATATTTTCCCTTGATGAATTTATGACTAATTATTAATAAACAAATGCTTTAACTACAAGCCTAAATCTAGAAAAGTGGGATGCTTTTTATAATAGAAAAACAAGATGCAGTCATATGCAAAAAAATTATACTTTCTTACTCACTTCATGAAACCCATGAACCTGTTTACCTGTGCAAAGTTCCAAATAGTTTTTTTTGAAGGATTTCACGACTTCCTCAGTCTTTCGTTGCTCCTGTCTTAAATTGTTTGTTACTGGAATTGCTGGCGTCATATTCAGAATAAGCATATTATTACTTAATCAATTTAGCTGATGAGGTAAAACATTAAATATTATTTTTTTTTTTTTTTTACTGAGTTTATCTCAAACAAGGTTTGGAAAATGATCACATTATGTCTCATGTTTTACACAGCAACCCTTTTTTATTTGAAGAGCCACTCATTGTTAACCTAAGGAGTGACAAAATCCTGCGCAACAAGCATATAATCTCAGGTGGAAAGAGACACTGGCAGGAGAAGTGGTCAGTTTCTGTCACATTAACCTTATTTGCAAAGCTCTGTTTGGTTTAAACATCCTGCAGTTTGCCTCATTTTAATTCAGTTGCAGTGACACAAACAATCCTCGCCTCTCTGCTGTGCATGTTTTATCTGGTTTTCATAGCAACAGGGATCTATTGTGTACTACTAATAGCAGAATAGTGAATTCCTAGATTACGAGGTTCTTGAGCGAGCAGCTGTTAGCAGGCTGCTGCGGCTGATGGAAATAGTAGCTGCCAGGCTGCAGGCCCTGTGGCCTCAGCCCAAACAGCAGAGCACCGTGGCTCTGTGCCCACAGTTATTTTCATACAAAACAAAACAATAATTCTCTGGGTTTTCTCCTAAAATTTCTTGGTATATTGTGCTATGAATAAAAGTATCATTGTTGTTATTACTGTAAACAACTGATTTTCACGTTAGCTGCATAAAAACAGGTTAAAATCGAAAAGCTAGAAGTAAAAGTTGCCTGAGGTTCAACCAGTTTTTCCAGGTAATTAATGTCATGATTATAACATAACAATTAGCTCATAATGGATAAAATCAGCCTGACTATAATTTTAAACATACAAAGCCTCAGCAGAAACACCTATTTTAGGAAGAGGTGGACATAACTGTCACTGAGCAGAGTCAGAACCCAGGAGCAGCTCTTCAGGGATTATTTAGTGTTTTTTTGAAGCACTTCTTAGCGGGACCAACACATGTTTTTTGTTTTATATATTTGCACTTTATAACCGGTACAAAGTAGTGGTGTAAGCTCTGGGTGTCTGCCATGTCTTTCATTGCCAGTAGTTTTCTTCCTCTTTTAAACATTTATGTTTTTTTGTGCAATTGTGCCAATTTCCCTGTGGGATTATGAAGTCAATCGACACATCAATCAATGAAACTGCATCTAAGTGAATAACACAGTCACCTGTTTTAGATTTTCTTCGTCCACGTACAAGAAAAATTCAAAAATCTGGGTCAAGTTAAAACTGGCACAGAAAAAAGACTTCTAGTATAAAAGCTTTGCAGTGGAGGTTCTTTTCCAAACATCCTTATGTGCTTTGGTAAAGGAAAGCTAATACTGCAGACATGAAGGTGACTGTTAACCACGTGTTATTCCTTAATAGGGGATGAAATGGATTGGCATCATGTGACTGCTTTTGATTGCTCTAAGCTGCTGGCACCAGTGACAAATGCCACTATGCTTTGTTTGCTGTGTGACTGGTCTTAGAGGAACTTGAGCGCTGGGGTAAAGGACTAAATGAGAGACTGGGATGACCCTGCAGCTGCTTCAGCCACTCAGGGCTGCCATCCCCTGACCAGGGCAGCGCTGGGTCACTGAGCAGCAACCCTCAGACCAAAACAGAGAAGAGACTTGATGCTCTCTGAAACCAATGGGATTCCCTTCAAATCTCCTGCATGAACCAAACCAATATACTAATCAACTTATGTGGAACGAATCCCTTTGAGCAATGCTGCCCAAAACTGGGGCCTATGGGAAAAATTTGGTTTTTCACATAAAACGTCCGACCCTCCACAGGGATTCAAGGGGCAAAAGTATATTTTACTCTGGAAAATTAAACAGCTTAATCATGTTTAAGCAGTTTGAGGTCACCTGCTTAATACACAGCATCACCACATTTAATTATGACAGAAGCTGTGTTAAGTTGTGAGGAAAAACTAAGACACTGAGCTTGAGTGTTGATAAAAAAAAGCACATGTTCATGTTGTCTGGATATGACAAACTTTTCTTTTGCTTTCAGTGTTGATGGTTGGTCCTGATCAATGTCACAGTGCAATCTCTTACCCACAGAGGGGGCAGCTGAGGCGGTTGTCGCTGGTCCGGCCACGCAGACAGCGGGCACAGAAGATGTGGTAACAGTCCAACAAACAGGGAGACTGGTACTGCTCATGGCACAGGTGACACTCCAGGGGGTGGACATTACTACAGTCTATATTACAAATGTTGTCCAAGTTGTTGAAGATTACTCCTGCCATCTGCAAACAGAGCACATCAATAATGACAAATTGTGAAAGTAAGTTTCACTTGATTGACGATTTTTTAAAAAGTGCATCATCACAATACTTAACAGAAATGCATACACAAGTGTCATGGGTCAAATATTCCAGTTACTATGAGAGAGGCTTAGCTGAGTGTGATACAAAACACGTCAATAAAGCAAGTCAGATACTAATAAAAGCAGACAAGAGGAACTTTTTTTCCGTTCTCTCTTACCCTGTCAGATGTGCAATGAGTGCCTGGGGCTTCAGTGACAAAACACAGTCCAGTGATGGCAAATAAATAACTTTAAAGATATATTCAGCAACAGTATTATATCAAGCTAAATAAAATCCTACTGTAAATGCAAAAGGCTAGTCTGCAGAAAGCGTTAGAGAGCCACTGTCTTACCTCTCAGTGGTGCTATCAGCTACCCCCTGCAGGAATGACAGCAATGCAGAAACTCTTCAATAGTAGGCTGATGGGGTGCCTCCGCCAGGCAGCTGACAGCACACACCTCATGCCAACCCCCAAGTGTTGCCAAAGTGCAAAAGGGACATTTAATATTGCTGTCCCATACGGATTAAAAATACTGTTGTCCTATTTCTAATGTCACACTATTGCACTCCAAGGCAGTGTAAATGGAGGATGAGGGGTGGAAATAATTTGATCGGCTACGACTCTTAAAGAGGAATGCTTTGCTCTTGTTATATGAGGCATTTTTTTTTATGTCTTTTAAACACTTTGTAAACTCTGAAAAAAAAAATACAACACAAATGAAGCTCGCTAAGTTGCTAAATTAGAATAATTTATAACTTATTTGTTATCAAATAATTTGAGGAGCTTCAGTGTTCATATTCCTTGCATACTCCTGAATGAAACGTTTTAGAAATTATTCCTAAACCAAATAATCCACTGAGCCTCTTTCTGAGAATATCAACCACATTTCCCATGTTCATTAGCGGTTAGAGTTTGCCCGGTTGTCATGGTTGCCTCAGTGATGCACAGCTGCTTATATAAGTACAGTCAAATTTGTTCAGTTAAACATGTTTGTCTGCTCTTATAATTGAAATATCAAAGTTTGAAGGTAAATTATTTAGTCCTTGTATCACACAAAACTTAAAGAAAGTGGCAACGTTAGTCCTTCAAGCTACATACATATACACATAATAGAATAACATAAAAATGAGTAAAAGAGTAATATTATATTACATGTCATAAGTTCATATATCATATTTTTAATACACATGACACATATCACTTATATCTACTTGATTCGGCAATTATAGAAATCTTAAAAACGATGTTACTATTAAAATATGACTTGACCTAATTTAACTTGGGGTAAGGTTAGCTAACTTTACCATTACTCCTACAATAATTGGCATTTTAAAATCAAGTAAAATCAAGTGTGACCTCTTTTAACAGCTGCAGCTTCATTTATGCTCCTTTAACAGGCCTTAATTACATTTAGTGACTAAATAGCATATGTGGTTGAGCATGTCTGACATAAACGTAGCTTTGGCTAACGTGTAATTAGCAAATCATCGTATTTTTCTGTAGTTTTTGAAAACCACCTTTTGCTTAATCGATTCCAGATAAATAGATTCGATCGATTTTGCGGCCGGGTTTTTTACTTCCTGCGCAGCCTTCGCTGCTTCCTTTTTGCTTTAAGCCTCAGCCATGGCTCCGATTGTGAGTACTAAAACGATCAAATAAACTATATATAAACGATATTTTTGAGCTTGTTTTTTGCACTCACGGAAGTGTAAATAATTAATGTACCTTTATATATGAACCTTGAGTGTTTAAACCTGTTTTTTTGTAGCTTTGTTTACTGTGTCTGATATCACCACGTTGTGCTACATATTTTGCTAACGTCAATGCTAACGGCGGCTAGCGGCTGATAACCGAAGGCTAGCTAAGTTTTACGGAAAGTACCATATTCGGAGGTTTTTCCTCATTTGTTGTAACATACAGTCTTTGAAATGCAATGGATTATCGTTTTAGTTTGTGATATACTCATCAAATTGTTTTAACATGTCTTGTAACTCGCTAATTTTTTGCGTTAGAAAAAGCAGGTGGTCAAGAAGCAGGGTGGTAAGAGGAAGAAGCAGATCCTGAAATTCACCCTGGACTGCACTCACCCCGTAGAGGATGGCATCATGGATGCTGCCAACTTCGTAAGTAGACATCTTTAGACATCTTTTCTGACAGCTAAACAGTGAAAAATTGCTGCAAACATGATGGCCCAGTGCTAATCTCTAGTGTCATGTCAGTCCGAAGTCACTGGGTTGTAGTGGAAGTTAACAAGACATCAACCACAATTTACTTACTAGGAGTACTTGTAAGGAATGAAACAACTTTACATGTGTTAGAGTTGAATGTTCAGGGTTTACATGCACCAACCCTTGCTGTGTCTTTTGCACTTTCAGGAGCAGTTCTTGCAGGAGCGCATCAAGGTGAACGGCAAAGCTGGCAATCTTGGTGGCGGTGTGGTGTCCATTGAAAGGAGCAAGAGCAAAATCTCAGTGAATTCTGAAGTTCCTTTCTCAAAGAGGTAAAAACCAGTACACTCCTCACAATTATGTTATCAGCTGACTGTAATATGTTTTTTGCATATCGTGGTTTCATATCTTTTATGTAATCAGCCCTGCAAATTGGCTGCAAAAGGTTTTTGGTTTACCATTCAATGGAGGCGGTTGTCTGCTCTTTTCTCATTAGTCGTGCGCTATTTGTGATAAGATGAGGACTTAAAATCTAAAAAAAAAATGAAATAACGTCTTCAACTGCATGTACTTCAGTTATGCCTTTACTTCAGATGTAATGAAGATGAGGAAACATGTCTGTAATTCAGGCTTCCCACCTGAAGGCCCTTTCACATGAAGCCACTTTTGAAACAATATCGTTGCGATTTTGACGAAAGCTCTGTGGGCGTTTTAAAATTTTAGTCTATGTTAGATGTAAGAACTTTGAGGAAGAGGTATTACAGAGCTGAAGCAGACATTTGTGAATGAACTGATACCAAATGTTGATGACCTGAGATGATCAACATTACAGATAATGATACTACTGTCACTGTACTAGATTGTACTGATATATTACCATTAATTCTAAAAATTTTAAAGGTTTTAAACTTTTTTAAAGATGTGAATGACATGACCATTTCTGCACTTAACTTGACAGAAGTATCCAATCACGTTGTTATTCTTATGTTATATATAGTTATATATGTGGGGGTACTTCTAAGTTTTTGCTGTAGAGGCTTTGTGCCACCAGTTTGATACAATGAAAGTGAAATCTTGTCACAGTAGGGAAACGTAGAAGTTACTCATAACAGCCACAATGACTGCTTTATTCAAGTTTCCCAGTAAATTTGACTGTGCAAACACATTTAACCTCTTAATTTCATTTCATCTCATCATCATCTCATTTGTTCAGCCACCATTTTGGGGTCACAATATTTGCTTTTAGCTGAAAACCCGATGACAGTAAAGTCTTTCTTTAAGTATAGAAGTGGATGTGTTTCTCCCTCTGACCAGAAATTTGTGGTTTTATTTTCTCTTCCTAGATTTGCAAACTATTAGTTGTTTTCTAAAAAAAATGCACAAAGCTGACCGTGAACAGGCCTCAAACAGGGTTTTAAGCACAGAATGAGAAGCATGCCCCACATATCTGTAGATATGTCCAAAAAATGCTTCTACATCAGGAAATTTCTCAATATTCGAAGTATTTTATTTAGAAATGCTACTTTTGAAATGAGCTCTAATAAAGAATATCTAACATGGATATGCTGCATATGACTTTGCTTATGTGACCCTTTTTTAAGTTAGTGATATGATCATATTTAACACGATCAGTCAGCATTCACAGTATCAGTCCAATACTGTGAAACCAAAGCAGCTAAATGTAATGTGTAGCTTTTGACTTTAAATATTTGTGCCTTTTTCTATGTTTGCATACAAGTATTTCTCCTTTGTAAAAACTTTTTTTCAGAGGGATCTCTACATTACCTGGTGAAAAATAATGACTTTGAAGTCAAGGGGGAAAACAGGCCAAAATAATCCTTTGAATGTTTGCATAAAGTGGATATCAGATACAATTAGTGCATCTGTCTGACTGTCACCAACTAAATGTGTAGATTTGAAATGTTATATAAAATCATATTCTCAAACTTTACAAAAAAAAAAAAGAAATCCTGAATTGAAAAGATATATAAATACTGTGTGGAGACTTAGAATAGTTTGTCAGAGTGAGGAGCACCACCACCAGAGGGTGACTCCACCACTTTCTTTCTTAAATGTCGCTCTTGATATGACTGGAAGAAGTCACTGGGAGATGAAGCCATTAGTATATCAAATCTAATTGTTTGTAACCTCTGTGATAGATCTGCCATCTCATTCTCAGATTCACTCAAATATATACACACTGTATCTCTGCAAATGACCAACAACACTGCTGAGATCTGACTGTACTTGAAGTTTCATGGACAAGATTTGAAACTGCTTTTATTTGAATTTTTTTGCTTTTAATTTAAGGGCACTTAAATCCATAAACAAAGAACATTGTTATAATGATGGCTGAATACTATTACAGGTTATTATCAGACATGCCTCAACTGTCACAAGTTTGTTTTTTTTATTTTTTAGACCACATCCATTTGTATTTCTAACCAACCTGCAAACTTTCTGCAAATTCAAAGAGAATAGGAATAAACTATGAATTTGAGCTACCCTGACATCCTGGTGGGGTTTCCCCCTTCTCCATCATCTCTTTCAGATATTTGAAGTATCTCACCAAGAAGTACCTGAAGAAGAACAACCTCAGGGACTGGTTGAGGGTCGTGGCCAACACCAAGGAGAGCTACGAGCTGCGCTACTTCCAGATCAACCAGGATGAGGAGGAGGAGGAGGAAGATTAAACCTGACATTACTTACAATAAAAATTTCAATAGATGGAACAAAGTGTGTGTTGTTTTTTATTAGAGAATTTAAAACAAGATGTTCTGAGTATCACACAGAATCTAACTGTTAAGGTACACACAGATTTATGAATATAAGGTTTCCTGCTCATCTGTATTAATTGTTTTTTAAAAATCCTTGATATATAGATGAATCATTCCAACAATCTGAGTAATGAAAGAAGCTTCTGGTACTTTTGAACAAATTTAAGAACATTTGAGGTTTTTGAGCATCTTTATTTTTGATACCTTTACCTTAATAAGGATGATAAATTACATAATTAATTCTGCATTGGTGCTCTATGTGAAGAAATCAGTAGCAATAAAGCAAATGACAGGAACATTAAATTTAAAAGCAGATAAGTAAATTATCTTAAGAGGATAAAACAAAAAAAACTTCATATAGTTGCTTGGTAAGTTAAAAAAAAAAGGTCCCGGTTAAAAACTCCACTGCAGCATGTCCAGCCGGGACACTTCCAGCTCTTGATTTGTGTATTTTGGTACATGAAGTGAAGTTGAGTTGCTCTGCTTGCCTCCATGCTGAGCTCTCTGTGGGGCATCCTGTGTTACAGCTGTGGTAACCTTGACAACAGTTAGACCACTGGCAGCCCGGACGCCTGACGCGCCATGCAGCCATCAGCCTGCACTTGTGTATGTTTTTTTAAAAATTTTATTTTATTATATATATGTTTTTGTCCCAGGAAAGTGAAAGTTTGCAAAATAAAACCAAGCAGATTTTGACTCAGATTATTTCTACTGTCCGTTTAAGGCGTTAATTTTCAGCTTGTTTTTTTTAAAATCCCACCATTATGTATTCACTTAC
>JAPZDY010000012.1:4524262-4535464 GCA_029783645.1 Ctenochaetus hawaiiensis
AAGTTACTTTTTTACTCGATGGGGACTTATTTCCCTTCTCTTAATTCATTAATGCTTCCAAAGTCATTCATTGATCTCTTCCATATGTGTTTTCCTCAGGAACCCAAGTCATCCAGCCAGCTGATGCAGGAATGGGGCCTTGAAGACGTCCAGTACGGCTTCACAGAGGACGACTACAAAACCATCACCAACTACAAGGCTTTCAGCCAGTTCCTCAGGCAAGCATCTAATTTTGTTAACTGTTCTGTTTCGGTGGATTGTCAGAGGCCCTTCGCTGACACTTCCAACAAAACCTCCACAGTGAGACCGGAGCGCGATGAGACGAGCAAACACTGCTCTTTTTGTTTGAGCTAGAAAACTCGACTGTTGGTATAAAGAGTCTGTCTCACCTGGGGCTGTCTGGCTCAGCTAAGCCTCTGCTCCGACAAAGTGGAGCATGAGCTCCTGCAGTGCCCCCTGTGAGTAGTCAGCTGCTTACTGGATGCCTGTGACAGCCGGGAGGCTCTGGGACTCGGCGCTCTGACCCACTATCTCTCACAGGCCAGCGTGCCAAACCTCAAGCTGTTGCCTGACAAATCACAAACATGACATGCACACAGCAAAGCAGGAGAGAACAAAACTTAAGGGGCACTGGAGTGTCAGCGAATCGGGACGCGGTTCCCCCCAGTGCCGAGGGAAGCAGAAATTACATCAACAGGAATGAAGTGTGACATAATAAAGCTGCCGTTGTTGTCTCCTCTCCCTCTGGTTTTACTCAGGCCTCTCATTGCCAAGAAGAACCCGAAGATTCCCATGTCAAAGATGATGACAGTGTTAGGGGCCAAGTGGCGAGAGTTCAGTGCCAACAACCCGTTCAAAGGCGCATCTGCCACCGCTGTGGCCGCTGCCGTGGCTGCCGCCGTGGAAACAGTCACCGTGGCACAGCCGACGTCTGTCAGCAGCAGCCAGCCGAGCTGTCAGCTGGGGCCAATCAAAAAAGCAAAAACCAAAGAGGGGAAGGGTAAGAATGCATATTTTGAGGATTAATAGCAGGAATGAAATGTCGTAAATACATCTAATGGTGTCTTGGTGTGTGTGTGTATGTGTGTCTCAGGACCAGGAGTTAAAAAGAGAAGCAAGACAGTGAAGGAGGTGAAAAAGAAACCCAAGCCGAAAAAGACCAAATCAAAGTCGGGCCAAAGCGGGAAGAAGAAGAAAGCATCCTCGGTTTGTCTTATTTTCCTCGTTCAGTCTCTGAGCGGCTCTGCCACTCTGTATTTTCATTGGCATCAAAGTGACCAGATTGTTTACTGGGTTTTCTTTGAAAGTTGGTTTAGTTTAATTCTTCCCGTTGCTCTGAGCTCGTTAGTTTGTGTGTGTGTGCTTTTCCAGAGTGAGGAGGACTTCCTGGAGGAGTCGGACTTTGATGACATCAGCATCCACAGTGCCTCTGTGCTTTCTGATACCTCGGGGGCCGCCACCAAGAAAAAGGCCCGACGTGGGCGGAAAAAAAGGAAAAGTATGTTTACTGTCTACACCCGCCGTGCTCCGCGGTGTGTTTCTTCCCTCCAAAAATCCCATTGAAATCCCCCAGAACCAGACTGTTTGATTATGGATAACGAGGAAATTAAAATTTATTCTTTTAAGCTTTATTTGTTTTTTGGAATGCTTTCTGAAGGCAGATGCTCTTCCTCAGCAGACGTTACCCTCACACTCAGTCTCATGCACACGTAGACCCAAAACACTGTAAAGTGTACACAGTTTAGACATTATACAGTATATATAAGCTGCATTCAGGTGCTTTTATGTACGTGGGAATCGCCATTGTTTGCCTTTTTCTTTTTCCCTCTCCAGAGGAGGATGGTGATGGTTATGAGACAGACCACCAGGACTACTGCGAGGTCTGCCAGCAGGGCGGGGAGATCATCCTGTGTGACACCTGCCCCAGAGCGTACCACCTGGTCTGTCTGGACCCTGAGCTGGAGAAGGCTCCCGAGGGCAAATGGAGCTGTCCGCACTGTGTGAGTAGATTAGTGTAGATATATTAATGAAGTTATGTTTTTCATGTATGCAAAGAAAGTGGTCACCTGTGAGAATTTATTTTGTCAGTCAGGTAAATAAGGTGGAGAGACTTTGGGTGTGTTACACATCAGCTGGAGCTTGTATTACAACATCACTTAGATATAAAGCATTTGAGATACTCTGTATTTTATGCATCTAGTTACATGACGGCCTGGTTCTTGAGTGCCATGTTATTAAGACATATTGCACTTTATATTGCACGTTAGGTTCCTCAGCTCTGCAGTGTTACTCTGTTTAAACAGCACCTGTGCACTGGGGTGTTTGTGAGTGGCATATCAAGTGAACACGACCTTCATCTGAACTATTATCTTCAACAACACTCTCACTCCTGTTTTGCCTGTGACCTCTTTTATTTTTAAAATATTTTTTTAGGTTGGATAGATAGATAGATAGATAGATAGATAGATAGATAGATAGATAGATAGATAGATAGATAGATAGATAGACCTATTGAAATTTATATCCTAAGCCTATGTTCACATTACAACATTGAAGGAAGATCAGTTATTTCAACTAACACAAAAAAGCCACTATGAACACAGTTTAGCTCATTTATTTGAAAATTCACCTAAAAATGACAAAGTAACACAAGCAGCATCAAGGACAAAGCAAGTCAAAGGACTTCTTTCCATTGTGGTTGTAGTTGTAGTTACATTCCTAGAAAGTGTGTGGGTGTGTGAAGGTACTTGAGTAAAACATTGCAAATAAAAGCCCTAAAAAATCTAACTTTATATTAAATGAAAAATATTTGCATTGGGCATTTACAGGCCTTATTTTGACATTTTCTTACCCTTTTAAATTAAGCTAAGTGTATCTACAACCCAACAGAACAGGTTGCATATATTTAATAGCTGTGAATAAGTTGGGCAAATAGTAATTATGCTTTTCTCAAGTTCAGACATTTGATTAATTCTTGAAGGCATAGCCTTTCTGCATCCAAGGGTCTTTTATTGGGTTTCCAAATAATTTATCAATGTGTCAATTAATTTTTCCCAATTAAAATGAAAAAGCAGCTATTTTTCTGCTCTGGTTTGTTCAGGTGCTGAGTTTAACATTTTGTGTAAGTTCTGTGATTTCCTCACTTTCCATAGTTTGCAAAATGCTAAAATTAATGCATAACAAAGATTATGTGTGAGTGAGCTTCACCGAAGCCTCAGTGTATGGTGATCCATATTAAAATTCTTAGCATTGGGGCAAGTTTAAAATATCTCTCTTGCGCAAAGAAAAAACTTCTAACAGACTGTTTTGACATCGAAAGAACAGGTTAGTATATGGGTTACGTGTTTGTTCGTGTTACATTTTAACTGTTTGTTAGCTAAAGGCTACTAATGTGTTGCTAACTAGCTGATATGCTTATTAGCATTAGCTAGCTAATAAGTCACGTTCGCTAGCTAGCTAGCTAGCTTTGATGACGTTATTTTTTTTTAGCTGCGATTGACTCTTCCGACTTGCCGTCTTTGACTAAAAGCTTTCCTCTGTAAAAAAAAAAAAAAAAAAAAAAAAAAAAAAGCTTCACAACAAATTTGTTTAACATTTTACTGATGGCTGAAGAGTCAGTAATCTTGTGTTTTATTAGTATGGGTCCTGGGGAGACATTAAAGTTTTCCTTCGGGTCTCAAGTCATCTACGATTTAATTACCCTAAGACTTCTGTGTTTGTTCTTTTCACAATGTGGCGTATTTGGCTGTTTTCAGTGTATATGAGAAAATATTTTGGTCAGTGTCTGAAAGCTCATTCATGCTTTTCACAAAAGTATTGAGCAGAATTGATAACTAACACAACAGAACTGTGATCACGCAGCCTTTTGGTCTCAGTCTTCCAATATGTCAATGTGGTTTTCACCATGAAAAGACAAATACAGTAAAAACAGTCAGAGCAAAACCAAATAATCAAAGATAATGTCAGCTTAGTTTTACAAACAAGAAGGTGGATGAACTTAAGCTATCAGAGTTTAAACCTCTGCTGCAACCCTCATTGAGTCCTTGCTGCCTGTGTCCCTCAGGAGAAAGAGGGTATCCAGTGGGAGGCCAAAGATGAGGAGGAGGAAGAGGAAGAGGCAGCAGGCGAGGAAGAGGATGACCACATGGAGTTTTGCAGAGTGTGTAAAGACGGAGGAGAGCTGCTGTGTTGTGACACTTGTCCATCTTCCTACCACATCCACTGCCTCAACCCACCTCTACCTGAGATCCCCAACGGGGAATGGTTGTGTCCACGTTGCATGGTGAGCGCACATTTTATATTGGTTATATAATGTTTTATGTTAGTTTTATAATGTTTAACTTCCTTTGGAAAAAATCACCTTTACTTTTCTTTCATTCAGTGTAAAATCTTGTCATCATAATCTATGTAGACACACTTTGGTGCACTCCAGTGTACAACATGTGCTACTCAATTATTGCAACTGAAAACTTTATTGAAACTCTCTTAAAGGTGTTTTATTATTAGGGAATATTTCAGTTATCTCTTTGCAAGTAGCCATACATGTTATTTAACTTCTGATTGTGACCTGTGCAATGAAAAGTCTAGGATGAAATTGTGATAAGAGAGACAACAGTTAAAGTACTGTAAATATTTATTTTGATCCCTATGAAAACAATAGTCGGGCTACTGCTTTCCAGACAAACATTGCAGTGTAACAAGATGATCAATCTTATTCAGTTCACCTGTCAGTGTTTTTAATGTCATTGCTGATTGTTAAATGCTCTTAATGTTTAATTTTTGTGTACTTTGATGATCTTTTGTTGCTTCATGTCTTAATTTTTCTATTAATATATAATATCAACCTCCTTAGGGACAGCAAGTGCTAAATGTGACTTCATACTGAGGTTAATTAATGAGTGTTGTCCCTAATAAATAAATGATGATGTATAATCCGTAAAATATGATTGGGAGCTGGTTTGTGAGGTGCTAAGAGGGCAAATTGTATAAACTGTCAAAGAAGTGCTTTGACTGTTTGTACTGTCTGGTTTCTGAAAGCCACTTTAAGCTAGCAGTTTGAGCTATCCCATTGGCATGTTTATGTTGGAATTTTCCTGCATATGAACATGGATTATTACCCCAAGGGTGGTTGTTTTGGGAAGGGGAGGCTTAATTTACTGATGAGCATTATTGAACTATCTGATTGACCCCAATAATACATTTTATCTGCTTACAAACCCTCCTTAGATTTTTTTTTGTACACTGAAGCTTTGACATGAGGCTTTGCTAGCTGCATGCATAACAGCACCTGTTCTCTCTTTCTCAGTGCCCTCCCCTCAAAGGTAAGGTCCAAAAGATTCTGCACTGGACTTGGGGAGAACCCCCTCTGCCAGCTGAACTGCCTGCAGGCCCTGACGGCAAGCCAAGTGATCCACTGACCAAGCCTCCACTGAAGGGCCACCCAGAGAGGGAGTTCTTCGTGAAGTGGGCTGGCCTCTCGTACTGGCACTGCTCCTGGGTCAGCGAGCTGCAGGTGAGATACCAGAAGTAGGTCCAATCTCAAATGAGCATTTATGCCCTCTTTGGCCTCAAGAACGACGTGTTCTCTCTGCTGAAAGTGGAACACGCACAACGAGCCAGGGGAGTTTTCACTGGACCGTCTTTTAGAGATTAATCCAATATGACAATACACGTCCTTCAGCTATTAAGCTGTCAGTCTCTAAGACATATATGTATATAAGTCCTCATTGTTTCATGTGTCAAACCATCAATCTACAATTACGAAGCAATTCAGAGCACTCAAACCAAGCTGACATTCAATGTAGTGATGTCTGAACAATCGCTTGTATAGAAACAAAATGGTCTTTTTTATTAATGCTGTATCTGGTTTTGCTCCATTTAATATAATCTGGAAATAAACTAATTAATAAAAAGTTAGCCTCAGTACAGTGAGAATATTGTATTGTATTGCAGAGGTGGTGCTGAGTGAAACTAAGCAGAATCGATTGTTTTGTTTGTCTTGTGGTCGTGTAGTTGGAGCTTTATCACACCGTCATGTATCGAAACTACCAGCGTAAGAACGACATGGACGAACCTCCGCCGTACGACTACGGATCGGGAGAGGAGGAGCTCAACAGTGAGAAGAGGAAGAGCAAAGACCCCCAGTATGCCGTGATGGAGGAGCGCTTCTACCGCTACGGCATTAAACCGGAGTGGATGGTTATCCACCGGATACTCAACCACAGGTGGCTGCTCACAGTTGCACAATTATACCTTATATAAGGACTCAAACACAGTTTCAGTTGTTTTACAGACTTGGATTTCTAAAAAATAAGCTGCTGCTTAGTTTGATTTATCCTTTCTGTCATCTTGCTTGTACAGGCTCTGTGATATCAGTTTATATGTGGAAGTTATTGTTCACAGCGCTGTATATTTCAGGATATTAGTGATGCAGAATGTCCAAAACACAGACAACACCAATAGATTATTTCTCATATGTCCAGACTTTCAAGGCCAGTCACTCTTATGTTCAGACATGCATTTCACACCGATTCATGACAGACTGTAGTACAATCACATTTTTGACTATTTGAGATTAACCCTGGATTTGAATCATAGATTTGAAAAATGTGATGTCTTAAGTTTCAGCTCCATCTTTTTGCATCTACAATTGTACAGGAAGTACAGTAAGTGACTGTCATTTGATTTTTTTATGTTATTTTTTTTCATATTCCATTAACATATTTCAGCCAATTTGATTTGTCCTCAGATGAGGCTTCATATCGATTTATAATAATCCATCTAAAAGCCCTGAGCTCTCTGTTTTGTTCATGCTTTTTCCTCTCAGTTTTGATAAAGATGGCGACGTGCACTACCTGATCAAGTGGCGAGACCTGCCCTACGACCAGTGCACCTGGGAGGTGGATGATTTTGACATCCCAGAATATGACGGTCTCAAAGCTTCGTACTGGGATCACAGGTTGGTTCACAGCATTTACAGGATATTTTAAACCCTAGCTGTTGTTAATAGTGTGGAGATAATGGTGAAGAAGACCAGAGGGAGTCCCCATCAGTTGAAAATAAAAATGACATATGCTGCTGTTTCCCCTCTGCCCTGCCCTCTATCTGTGATGCCCCTGTTTGAGCTGTTTGGCTCATCATGTCGCTGCAATTATTTGCCAGGGAACAGATACTAGGGGAGGACCAACGCCCCCTGGTGGTGAGAAAAGGAAAGAAACTCAAAGAGGACCATCCAAAGAGGGAGGTCCCTCCTGATGCTCCCATCATAGATGTAAGTTTGGACGTTTAGAGGCCTTTTGGTCATGGATTTTAAATAACTTGTCTTAGTTACTCAATTCTTTTTTGTAAATACAGCACTGCATTTTTATTTGCTGCTTGCTGCATCAGCTTTCTACAATACAGCAAATTGATATTGTAGGTTTTAAAGCCAAATTACCTACTTTTCAAAACACCGCTGTATTCTCATGCAATCAGCCAACCATCAAGTTTGAGCACCAGCCGTGGTACATTAACGCCACCGGGGGGACGCTGCACCCGTACCAGCTGGAAGGCCTGAACTGGCTGAGGTTCTCGTGGGCTCAGGGCACAGACACCATCCTGGCCGACGAGATGGGCCTCGGAAAGACGGTGCAGACAATAGTGTTTCTGTACTCGCTCTACAAGGAGGTGAGAGTGGAAGAATGTCCTCTGTTATTAAACTCATAATACTTTTTAGTTTTAATACAGATTCTTACAATGTAAATGATCATGTAGACATAGAATAAAACCTATTGGACAATGAGAAAAGTGAATAACTTATAATATATCTTCCTCTGGTGATGTGAGAGTTACATTATCTTCCGTCCTCTTCCTCTCTCAGGGTCACTCGAAGGGGCCTTTCCTGGTGAGTGCACCCCTCTCCACCATCATCAACTGGGAGAGGGAGTTTGAGATGTGGGCTCCAGACTTCTATGTTGTGACGTACACTGGAGACAAAGACAGCCGGGCGATCATCAGGGAGAACGAGTTCACCTTTGAAGACAGCGCTGTAAAATCAGGACGCAAAGTGTTTCGCATGAAGGTCAGTGAGGTTTAAGGTGTTTTCAGATACCTTTAATTTATATAAGCTTCAGTCAGTTTGAATCTAAACCAGCAAAAAGGGTTTGGTTTGGGTAGTAGATGCACTACTTGACTTTATATAAAGTCAGTTATAGGGATTATTAAAGCAAATGGTGCAGCAGATTTTTCTTCCACCATTTTAGTGTTGATTTCACAGACAAATAATTTTCACCACATTTTTTGTCAACAACATTTTTTTGCAGACAAAAACTAAATTAAAGCTTATGTATGAGGACAAAAACTGTGACTAAATCTGCTGACCTTTCTGTCAATGAATAAAACATTTTTTGCTCATTTTTATTCGTTGATGGAAGTGTCAATACATTTCATCATCGTTTTTGTCATTGTAATGTTGTTTTTATTTATTTATTTTCTCATTTTTGCCAGTAAAAACTTTTCTGGATGGAAAACCATGATGAAAAATATTTGTCCATGAAATTGCAGCCACCACAACATTAGACCCCCCTCCATCGAAATTGCTCAAAATTATATATGTTGTACTGATGTTTCTTCCTCCGTCCCCCTGCAGAAAGACACTCCTATCAAGTTCCATGTGCTGCTGACATCATACGAGCTGATCACCATAGATCAGGCCATTCTGGGCTCCATCACATGGGCCTGTCTGGTGGTGGACGAGGCCCACAGACTGAAGAACAACCAATCAAAGGTAAAGCAGCATTTCTGCCACTGATTGCGGTTCAGCTTCACAACAAGCACAAAAAACATGAATAGAGCAGGAACACAGGCTGATTTGAAAACATGATTTGAAACATTTTTGCATCAACTGATGTCTGATTGGTGATTTTAGACGTTTAAGCTTCATATTCTGGAAGTTTTACACACCTCACTGCATTCTTTTTGAAGACCTACGTGTTATCTTGTTTTGCGATATGTCCTGTCCAGTTTTTCAGAATCCTCAACGGGTATAAGATCTACTACAAACTGCTGCTCACTGGGACTCCTCTTCAGAACAACCTGGAGGAGCTGTTCCACCTGCTTAACTTCCTCACCCCAGAGCGCTTCAAGTAAATCCTTCCTCTCCTCTATTTTATCATTCCCTCGTCTTCCTCTCCCTCTCTGTCTTACCAATATCTGCTTGCTGGTGCATCAAATAGTTCTCTCCTTAGACTGGTACAAATATAGATCTTGTTTTTCTTGGATTTATGTGACATTTGGTGTTAACTTAATTTCTCGACCTGTGATCTTCGCAGTAACCTGGACGGTTTTCTGGAGGAGTTTGCTGATATCTCTAAAGAGGACCAGATCAAGAAGCTCCACGACCTGCTCGGCCCTCATATGCTCAGAAGACTGAAGGCGGATGTTTTTAAGAACATGCCTGCAAAGACTGAGCTGATTGTCAGAGTGGAGCTCAGCCCCATGCAGAAGTAAGCAGTGGCTGTAGTTGGAGTTCTTACTTGTTGTTGTCTGTTTCATCTAAAAAAGCATGTTTTTTAAGGAACACAACTAATTAATTGTGATTTTCATTTCATCTCAGCTCCTGATTCAATCTAATTTTTTGACCTCTGACCTGCAGGAAATACTACAAATTTATTTTGACACGAAACTTTGAAGCTCTAAACTCCAAAGGTGGAGGCAACCAAGTGTCCCTGCTCAACATTATGATGGACCTGAAGAAGTGCTGCAATCATCCCTACCTGTTCCCTGTGGCCGCTGTGGTGAGGCAGCAGTTTTACCCTCAATAAGTGCAAAAACACAGAATAGAAAGAGTGTCTGTGGAGAGATGGGACCCTTACTGTTCAACACAAGATACCAGCCTGCATCTCACAAATTGTTGCCCTTATCTCCTGGTTTAAAATATAATACTGTGGCTTAAATGCACTACATGTAACATTTAAGCATTAAAATATCTAAAAATGACCAGACCTATGTTTAATATTATGTGGAGTATTGTACATACGTTATCCCAGATGTTTCCAGCAATGTTCAAACACTGAGAAATCCTTAATTATCAAGCTAGTTGTGTGATTCATTGTTGTCTGTAGCTAACTTCTGGCCTAACACAAGTCAGGATGTGAGGAAGGAAGCCAGCTAACATGACTAAATGTAAAATTTTTGTATACTACCTAGGTGATCATTTCTGCCTGAGTCAGTCAAGTGGTTTTTCGTCTACAACGGTGGCTGTTTAACAAGAAATGAACAAATCCCTTCATCAAAGCAGATCTTTTGTGTTCATTGTTCTGATTCAGAGACCTCAAGCTGCAGAAAATACATACTGTGCATTTAAAGCCTCTATAATTATACCAACCACATTATATTCATACATTTCTCCAGTTGATGTCTGGTTTTGATTTTTTGCCCCGCAGGAAGCTCCTGTATTACCCAACGGCTCGTACGACGGCAACCTGCTGGTGAAGTCCTCAGGAAAACTGACGTTGCTTCAGAAAATGCTGAAGAAACTCAAAGATGAAGGACACAGAGTTCTCATTTTCTCTCAGGTAACAGTCGAATAAATATTGTGCCCGGGCTGAAAGCCACAGCTTTCATTGATCTGCGGCTGTGAAATGCTGAAAATCCAGCCATCTATATTTTAGCCTTTTCACTGCTGGTTTCAGTTGTCGGTGGTAAATCAGCTGACTTTCCAGACACCCTGCTAAAAATCATTTTGAGTGAAAGTGCAGACTTTGCTTGTTTTTAACAGTTTCATTTAGTTTGATCCCACCCGCGTGAACTTCTCCACAGATGACAAAGATGTTGGATCTGCTGGAGGATTTTCTGGAGTTCGAGGGATATAAATATGAGCGTATTGATGGAGGGATTACTGGAGGCCTCAGGCAGGAGGCCATTGACCGCTTCAACGGTGAGTTTGTTAATCCAGAATCTATCTGTGTGTGTTCGTATTGATGCACTTTCGCCTCTACATGGCTTTAACTCACTCGCACACACACATAAACCGACTCTATGCTTTGGTGTTTTATTTTTTGGTCACAGCACCAGGCGCTCAGCAGTTCTGCTTCTTGCTTTCAACACGAGCTGGAGGTCTTGGCATCAACCTTGCGAGTGCAGACACTGTCATCATATATGACTCTGACTGGAATCCTCACAATGACATCCAAGTAATGATTTCTCTTTCACTTGCATGCTTTT
>JAPZDY010000012.1:4535564-4558735 GCA_029783645.1 Ctenochaetus hawaiiensis
ATGATTTCTCTTTCACTTGCATGCTTTTGTTTTGTTTTATTTTCTGCATTGTAACAAAGTTTTAATAAATCTTCCAGTACTGTTATCATCAGCTGTTTATTCTTGTGTCATCACCTGAAACTGTCTCTTTCGTCTCCCTTCATCTTCCCTCTCCCCCAGGCTTTTAGCAGAGCTCATCGTATTGGTCAGAACAAGAAGGTGATGATCTATCGTTTTGTGACGCGAGGCTCGGTGGAGGAGCGAATCACTCAGGTGGCGAAGAGGAAGATGATGCTGACCCACCTGGTGGTTCGGCCCGGCCTGGGCTCCAAAACTGGCTCCATGTCCAAACAAGAACTGGACGATATCCTCAAGTTTGGCACTGAGGAGCTTTTCAAGGATGAAATGGAAGCAGCACGAACAATGGGTACGTCTGTCCACCGGGTTTTACTTTAGCGAAGAGGAAGCTTTTCTTTGCTTTCGTTTGAGCCTCAAGCTGCTGTACTATTATTATTACACAAAACTGTTGCCTCGAGACAATTGGAGGTTTTGATGCTCTTAGTTTTTGTATAATAAGTTTCCATTTGTCTTGTCGATTTCAAATGCATAGAGGGCGTTTCCTCTTCTGTTTGTGATTGAATAGGTTAGATTAACCAAGCCTCTGCTTTAAAAAGCGTTCTCACTTTATGCCATAAAATATTTGCAAATTTAAACAAAACTTAAGTCAAATACTTAGGAAATGAAACTTAGTGTGGAGGCACAGTGCTGTCGACATAGCACCAAAAAACTGCAGTTCTTTGAACAACCACCGGAGGCTTGTTCTGAATCAAGTCCCATAGAGCCTAAAACTCAAATACACAGCATTTTATGTGCTGTAAAAGGGCTTAGACATTAAATTAGAGCTTCACATCAACAGGTGACAACAAAGATGGCGAGGAGGGAAACGTGATCCACTATGACGACGACGCCATCTCGAAGCTGCTGGACCGCAGCCAGGACGCCACTGAAGACACAGAGATTCAGAACATGAACGAGTACCTGAGCTCCTTCAAGGTGGCTCAGTATGTGGTGAAAGAAGAAGACGGAGAGGTGAGATCACGACCATGTTCTTCAGTCAGTTTGAGTGAGATCACAGATGGAAAAGAGACCAGCAGTTTGTTACACAGCAGAAAAGACTCCTTATAGAATGGTTGTTGGTGTCGATATGTGAAATTTGCTGCATAACTTTAACTTAAAAAAGCATAAGAACACAGTTTAAAATCTACACTCATTCAAAGAGACCATGTTGTGGGTTTGCTTGCTAGTATGTGCTAAAAGGAATTTGTTTTCATGAGCAGGCCCTTGTATTATTTTTGGTGCCTGAGGACATGACATTTACTGTACAACACATGCAGAGGGGTGGTGTGGCACAATTGTGGTGACTTTAAGTAAAGGATACATATAAACAAACATTTAGAAAATCTTTAAAAAAGGTTTGAAAAAAAGCACCGCTAGATGTTTAATGATGGAGAAACTATGTCAGAAACTTTATTTATACAAAACCTTTTGCGAGATGTCACAACATGCCTCACAGAGGCAATAACACATAAGCAAACATGCAGAGATAAAAAGGAAGGATACACAGAAAATAAAACAATTACACAAAAGCAAGTCTAATCAAATGAGTCTTGTTTTTGAAAAGTTTCCACAGATCTGAAACCCTAGTTGGAGAATCAGGTCACTGTCTTCAGCGACAAGCTCCCTTTACTGACCTCTGTAACCACTTTTGTTGCTCCAGTCAGCTGAATAAAAGATGAATACTTACAGTTGGTGGTTATGGGTGGAACAAGAGTATCTTACAGTGTGGCGTCCTGCGTTTTCCCGTTTCCTCTTTCACCTCCAATGCAAAAGTCTTATTTTTCCTTCCTTCCTCCAAGTGAAGTTTACTGGCTGTTGAAATGAGTTAAGAGCCACAAGGCACCCCCTTATGTAACAGGACCCTGCTTCTCTCAGCCTGACTGAAGCCTGAAAGGACACAATCATAACAGAAATAAAACACTCACTGGGGACTAATTCACATCGCCCACCAAGAACGTGAGCCTTGTTACTCGGTTCAACACATGAAGCCCAAGACATCACAAGACATGAAAGCAGAGAAATACTACATGCATACACTGAAACACAAGGTGTTGTTTCACTGTAACAGTTTCCTCATAAAATCCCTAAAGATATGCAAAACTCAATGAGTTGGATATATTTGAGAAAAACAAATTTGTCATCAAGTTGTGTAAAAACAGAGCATTCAGGTAACAGGTGCTTTACGTTAAAGTGGGGTAAATAGTTACATTTGATTATAGTTTCTGGTTTGGCTGTTCAAAAATAAGTCTTGGGTTTATAAAAAGGTGACAGTACAAACATATATGTATAAAAATTTTACTCTGAAGCATCATTTTGTACATTTGCCTTTGTGTGTGGCCATTTGCAGGAGGAGGTTGAGCGGGAGATCATAAAGCAGGAGGAGAACGTGGATCCGGACTACTGGGAGAAACTCCTTCGCCATCACTACGAGCAGCAGCAGGAGGATCTGGCCCGCAACCTCGGCAAAGGCAAACGCATCAGGAAGCAGGTCAACTACAACGACACGACCCAGGAGGACCAAGGTAGGCTCAGTCGACTCACACATGATGCTCATGTATCAGGACTCACATGCCAGTGTTTGTCATTTCTGCCTTATGCGAGGCTTGTTTTTAAAAGTGTTCATCTTTAATAGTATCATGCAAAGTCATTTCTTGGCTGCATCTCGGAAGCAGCAGCCATGTTCTGTTATTGCCACATTTAATTTTACTTGTTGGTGCCAGGATTTGGTATTCCTGGTCATATTTAACTATGAGCAGAAACGCACAAAAAGCACAATGCAGAGGAGTCGAGCCTTTTGGCTTGTTAGCCATCGGCTTACCAGCTGGCTCGTGAATAAGTGGCAGGCGAGCCAACAACATATTTGTAAGACAGAGGAAACGTTAGTTTCTTTTAAAAAAAAAAAAAAAGAAAAGAAAAGATGGAGCCCTGTTCGGGGTTTATTGAATGGATCTGTTTCTTGTCTCCGTCTAATGATTTTCTGGCAGTTTGGAAACCTCCAGCAGTCAATACTTAATGTTTGCTGTGAATGGCATTGTGGGAGCTGCTGCTCATTACAAAAAAAAAAACACATCATGGAGCCAATCACTGCTAAACAGATAACCTTAAAGATTAACACTTTATTTGTTCTGCTTAGAATATTTTCTCTGGGCTGAGCAGGAAACTTAACACAGGAGTATTATGAATAATTCCTCCATGATAGAAGTTTGCTCTTGGAGATTAAAGTGAGAAATTTTTATATAAAAATGACAATACATCCCAAAGTCTGTTGCATCAATCTGCTGCCATAATGATGACATATTTAATGTGACAAATCAAACTGTATCATCTGTGTTTCTTAATGCAGTCTGAGTGACATCAGCTGATATCTCAGTATTTAGTTTATGATAACATCGTATTGACCAGCGTGACACCCTCTCTGCAGCTCAACAGCTCTTGTTGTAACATAAACATTGTGATCGACTTTGATATCCAGCCAACGACCTCATCATCTGTTCTGATAACAGGGCGGTGCAGTTTTGTGTGCACGCCTCAATTTAGGAAATTAACAAGGTGAGATTATCTGAACGCAGAAAAAAGTTGGTTGTATCTGATCAGGAAAGAACCGAACAGAAATTAATCACTGTGTTAATTTTATCCTGTCAGATAATAAGAGCTGTTGACCTCCACTAAATCTGCCGCAGAGTGTGTCTCACTGGTCCAAAGCCCTCCTGCGTCTCTGTGGGTTTTTAAAGCACTTTTTCTTAATAGGGGGACAGTTTTTTGTGTCTAACGCAGTGACACACATCCTGTAGTTGTACTTTTTAAGTGGCTCTGAGGTTCCTGACCGCCACAGTTCAACAGCAGTTCACCACGAGAGCGTAAAGATTTCACAGCTCAGAGTGCACTCAAAGTTTAGAGTGATTGTCTGGCAGCGCAGTCAACTCTCACCTCACTTAACAGAGGACAGAAGTGGTACAGTAGGTGCATGCCCAGCTGTAGTGGTCTGTAGTAATCTGCAGTGCCATGGCGCCCTCGGGTGGCCACCAACAGAAGCGAATGCATTGTACTGTTTCTCTTTGATGTGTGGCTCAGAATGGCAGGATGATCTTTCAGACAATCAGTCGGAGTACTCCGTGGGGTCCGAGGACGAGGACGAAGACTTCGAGGAGAGACCTGAAGGTAAAACTTCACATAAAAAATCATCTTTACCTCCATGCAACTACACTCAAGGGAGATCCCTCACAAATTATTCCTGATCAAGGTCATGTTAAGACATTAGAAAGACGTCTCTCTCACATTGTATTTTGTTTTTAATTTTTTAAGGTGGACGCAGACATTCTCGTCGACAGCTGAAGAGTGAAAAAGACAAACCTCTGCCACCATTACTGGCCCGAGTTGGGGGCAGTATTGAGGTATGAAGTACAGGTTGATGATCTTAAACATCTTAAAATGAAGGTGCAGAGTATAATATAACCTGTTAAAAACTAATATTTTTTGCCAGCAGGACTAAAAACTAAGGGAATAATTCTGCCTCTGTGAATTGTGCTCAGTAGGAGGACATTTTGCTATAATGAACTCCAAGTTTGTCTTAAAGTTCAACATGTCAGCAAGCATCACTGATCAGCAGCTCATCCTGTGTTTTAAGGATCAATAAATAGTCACTTTTACAATATGAAACAGACAGAAAGCATTTTTATGCACTATTTGACAGTTTTAATGTATATATAAACTCCCAAGAAATCGATATTCCAGTTGTTTCACCATAGAATTGTTACGCTGTGCAAACCGCTTGCAGCCGCTCAGTTCTGACCCTTTGACTCTGTACCTAACATCCTGTCCTTCAGTTATGTTTACATAGTTTTCTGTCTGAAGCATTGTCTTCTCATCATAAGGTCCTGGGGTTCAACGCTCGCCAGAGGAAAGCCTTCCTCAACGCCATCATGCGCTGGGGCATGCCTCCTCAGGACGCCTTCAACTCCCATTGGCTGGTCAGAGACCTGAGAGGGAAGAGTGAGCGTGAATTCCGGTAAAGACTTAATGTATTTTTCCTTAAACTCAAACTGTGATAATGTGATAAGTGGTGTTATTTTAAACTGATTCTTTACTCTCACAGAGCAGTTTTCAGTCGAGAGAGTTGCCTGTTATCGAGTTAAGAGGAGGCTTTGGGCTGTTTTATTCACTGCTCACATTTAATTGGTTCGCCCAAGGCAGAAAAACTCCTCAAACACTCATATCAAGTTTGTTAGACGCTGGTCTCACGGATTTCAGGGTTACTTCATTTTAAAAGCACTGGAGCTGAGTGTTACATAAATAGATAAAGAGTTGTGATTTTCTATTCATTTCTACTATAGTTACGCCTGTTATTGCTCTGATTAGTAGATCTAATATTACTGATACAACAGCTGGTGCTTCCACTGCTGCTCACATTTTAATGCAGCTTGATTTATATCTCTTAACTGCTATTATTAATGTTATTTTTCTTCTACTAGTACCACCACTATTGTCTGTTATTGCTTTTACTCCTAATACTTTTTTTCTGATATTCTCTTGCTAATATCATGAAAGCTATTAGTATGAGCACTTTATTTTCCATAGTACTAACCACCACGCCTCTATTGCTGCAATTACATTTTAAAATAACAACTACTTCTATTAAAGTTCAACAATTGGCTAGTGCCCTTTATAAAACTACAACAGCTTCTGGTTCTACTGGAGTTTTAGTTTTAAGTTTTTAATTTGTAGTGCACAGGATCACATGACACTGTATGCTGTAACAAAACATCTCCTTGTAGCTCATTCAAAACTAAGATTAATCCAAAAAAAACCCATGAATCAAAACTTTACATGAACTTTTACACACTTTAAAAATCTGCTGCTAATAGCTCAGGGGCTTTTGCTAATAGTGTCATTTTAACTGTGTGTGTGTGAATGTGGTGTAAGTCCCGGTGACCACGGAGGAATCACTCTCATCACATGTACTGTAAAGTGCTCTCTTTCCATCAGGGCCTATGTGTCTCTGTTCATGAGACATCTGTGTGAGCCGGGGGCAGACGGAGCGGAGACGTTCGCTGACGGAGTCCCACGCGAGGGGCTGTCTCGTCAGCATGTCCTCACAAGGATCGGAGTGATGTCGCTTGTCAGGAAAAAGGTATTGATTATTCAACCAGAAACACCTTTAACACAGAATACCGAGTTCTTGTGCTGGAGCACTTTGAGATTAGAGAAAGTAGGTCAAATTGCTCAGGCAGAGGCAAACACAAGCAGAAGGAAAAAGTAATTTATCGGTATATTCCTGTTATAAAAAAAATAATTCTGATGTTTTAAAAACCTTGTTTGTCACCTTGGTAAAGGTAGGGACTAACAAGTGGTTTACATTCGCTTCTGTTGGACATTTGAGTTAGTAAATACTTGGATAATGTGTAAATTTATTACTGTACAACATCTGTAAGGCAGTCCAGTCAAAAATAATAAAACTATGTAAACAGGAAGTCACTGCAGCAACATAAGCTAGCATTATTTTCCCAAAATACAGTTTTAGGGGGCTTAACAACTATTTTAGCCAACCTGTAAATCATTTGTATTGTAGGTTTTATTGTTGTGAATGAATGTTTAGCAGAGAAAAATGTTGTTCAGAGTTAGCTTGTAGTTTTTATGTAGAATGAGGGGAAACAAGCCAATTGCACCAACATAAACTACATCATTCAGTTGGGGAGTTAAATATAACTTGCCCAGTGGAATGGACATATATTGCGTTTATTTTTATTTTAAATTTAATTTAAATTTATTTTACTAAGTTAGCTCTATTACTCTTCACACTAAACTCGAACATTAGCAAGCTAATACTATCTCTGCAGGTTGGTTCAGTTAGCTACAATTACTGGTTGTGTTTAGTTACAACAAATATCTATTTAAGAACTTGTTTGTGTTGTTGAAGCCATTTTGATTTGGTGACATGCTAATCTGTAGTACTCAGTGTGTTTAAAGCTGTGTGTTTGTGTCTCCCTGCTCAGCGACTGCAGATGATAATTAACTGGTAGTTTGCTAAATCTGGTACTTTGCAGTAAAATTTCATCTCTTCTCTTACGTGTATGAGATTTATGTTTTTGATCAATGTTTTTATACACAAGTCCCTGACAGATAAATTAAAATAAATGAACAAATCTTACATCATAACCAGGCCAAGTGTCAATTTAAAAGGGGACGGATGCTGTCAGATACAGACAAAGTTAAACTAAAAGACTGGTTCACTTCACCATATGTACTTTACAAGGAAGCTCCACCTAATCCCTTCTTTGAGGAGAGTAAGCCACCATGAAAGAGACAGATTTCCATTTTCTTACAGTTGCACAAATCTCTTTTTTTGTAGGTGCAAGAGTTTGAGCATGTAAATGGAAAGCTGAGTTCTCCGGATCTGATTCCCATCGGCATGGAGCTGAAGAAGCTGACCGAGAGTTTATCCTCTGATCCCAACACCCCTGTTCCAGCCAGCCCGGTCGCTACGCAGCCAGGCACTCCCATCCCACCAGGTCAGAGCGAAAGCGTCCGTGCCGATCATATTTTAATTTTTCTACGTCTGTGAAAAGGTGAAGTTCATGCTCGGGAAAAAAATGTGATTAAAAAAGTTTGAGGAGTTGTTATTTTCTGGATTGCAGAGAAGACGGAGTCTCTCTTGGGTTCTGCTGAAGACAAGGAGACTGCAGAGCAAGATAACAAGAAACTGTCAGAGCAGGAAGTGAGTGTTTTTTTTTCCTTTATCGTCTCGTCCATCTTCTCATGGTTCATCACACTTTAACAGCAGTCATCATATCGTCCTCAGAAGACACTCCTGTCAAACTTAGACACCTTTCACCCCGTCTCTCCGCCCTTTACCAACTTTTCCTCTTTCGCCTCCTGTTGCCCCGTCTGTTTCGTTCCCTCCGCAGACCTCCGGTGCAGAGCCAGCATCTGTACCTGAGAAGGCGGCTGACAGTGAGGAGAGCAAGGCCAGCTCAGAGGAGAAAACAGGAGATGAGAGAGACCGAACCGAATCACCCTCTGCAAAGACGGAGCCATCTGCCAACCCGAAAGAGTCAGCTCAGAAGCAAACAGAGCTGCCATCCAGTCAGTCCTCACCTAAAAGTGAGCTCACCATGATCTGTGTGTGCTGAAAATGTTATATTTCTGTGAGGCTGAACTTTGTTTAATTGAGTCTTCCTTGTCATCGACAGTGGAGTCCTGCAAAGAAACAGAGAAATCCTCAGAGAAAGGAGATACTGATTCTCCTCTGGCAAAAACTGAAGACAAGGAAAACAAGCCAGGTTGTTATGAATCCCTGAATTAAACAGTTTCAAATAGTCTAATAAACAGCTGAATAAATACTTAATTTAAGAAATCCTTGTGATTAATGTTGCTGCTGCAGATGATATGAAGAGTGAAGATGCATTGGAGGGTCGACTGAATGGAGACAAGGACACTTTGGATGAGATGGATGAGAACAGGAAGGAGGACAAAAATGGATTCAAAGCCAAATTCATGTTTAATATCGCTGACGGAGGTTTTACTGGTGAGAATGAGCCTGAATTTATTTATTTAACCAACACTGACTGAAGCAGCAACAAGGTGTCCATGTTAAAGGTTAAATTAGCTGTTAAAACCAGATATTACTGTTATAGCACTACTACAAACCACATGCTGAATGCACTTATAATATGGACCTATTTAAGAAACACTAGATAAACTGAGTATGTGTGTGATCATTTAGACAAAAAACTGATTTATTTTACAGTTAAAAAGGGAAGTTTAATCTAGAGTATTGTGTTCCTCAGAGGAAAATATTTGTGTAGGTCTAAAAAATGGCAAAAATACTGAGATATTATAGAATTATGTCTTTGAATGGTGCCGATTCATCTCCATTAAATGGTTCTGTAATACTTGAAGCTCCTTTTGAATTTGTAAATTTGAACACAGCTTTTCTTAAGCTGAACAGCAGAGGGGACAAGACTAATGTTGTTTTATCTGCAGTGAACAGTGAAACAACTGTCCACTGTGCAGCTGCTGAAAGCTCTTCATTTAAATAAAGCCGGTTTAATGTCATAAGCTCACAAAGAAACAGTTCAACTCTGTGCTCCTGCGTCTCTCTGCGGGTTGTTTATTCCTGGAGACACAATGCAGTCACTTTTTCTCGTCATGAAACTTGTTCGTCTGGTTAATGTGCTCTCATCCTCCTCGTTTGCTGCAGACATCTTGAATATTACTCTGTGTTTTTTTGTAACTGCTACCCGTCTTCGTACGTTTCCTTGTCAGAGTTGCACACCCTCTGGCAAACCGAGGAGCGAGCGGCGCTGTCTTCTGGAAAGATGCATGACATCTGGCACCGTCGCCATGACTACTGGCTGCTGGCTGGCATCGTCACGTATCCTTCCCCAGATGTATGGGCGAGGAGCTCAGCATCTGGAAAAGTAATGTAATTACTCCTGACTGCAGGGAGCTGCAGTCGGAGGAGTGATATTTACAAACTGTGAGGAGCGATATAAAACCATGCCTTCTACATACCGATCTTTGTTTTTTTATTTGAAGTATTTTATGAGGTTCTGTGCTCCCATTTGCTTTCCTTGACCGGGGCTCTGTCTCAGACACGGCTACGCTCGTTGGCAGGACATTCAGAATGACCCACGCTACGCTATTTTGAATGAGCCTTTCAAGACTGAGATGCACAAGGGAAACTACCTGGAGATGAAAAACAAGTTCCTGGCTCGCCGCTTTAAGGCAAGAATGAGTCTTTCTAACTGAATTTACCACTTAAGGCTGCAATAATTCATAGATTAAAGGATTTTTGATGTCTGAATGCAAATTACAGCAACTTCTTTCCCTTTTTTTGTCTCTTTCTTTTACCTGCGTCCCTCTCTGCAGTTATTGGAGCAGGCTCTGGTGATCGAGGAGCAGCTGAGGCGGGCAGCTTACCTGAATATGACCCAGGACCCGAGTCACCCGGCCATGGCCCTCAACACACGCTTCACTGAGGTGGAATGTCTGGCAGAGTCCCACCAGCACCTGTCCAAAGAGTCTCTGGCTGGCAACAAGCCTGCCAACGCCGTGCTGCACAAAGGTCTGCGCTCCAGTTTCAAAATAGAAACAGTCATAATGTCAGAATTTCTGCAGCACCTTACAAAAAGACTGGTAAACTAGAAAAAATTACCAATAAACAAGGCAAAGTTACTGACACAAGTTTTGCACAAGACACATGGCAGCCAGCAGCTCATCAGGTTTGTGCATTAAGCATTTATTTGAGAGAAAATTTTAAGTTTAAATCCTCTAAAATCCTCCTGTAAATATCATCATTTCACTATGTTTGCATTCAAAAGCCTATTTAACAAAGTACTTACATTTTATCTGTTCTCTCAGTGGCCTTTCACACAGCGCACCACTGGAACAAGATGTTTTTTAACAAGTGAAAAATCAATGCAGTACAGTTTGTGTATTTACTTATTTTCTTCCTCAGGCAATTGACCCGCCTCGCTCTTTCATGTTTCAAGAGACAGACACTTATTTGTAGAAATTCCTTAAAACAAGATTATTTTTCAGTTGGAAACAGGTTTATCCATCCGTCCAGACGATGAAAGGAAGTGCACAAAAAGATGTTTTTCGCAGCGCTGCAGTGTGTATGTGTAGCATCTAACAGGCAGATCCTGTTTGACACAGCCGCTTCATTTTCTGTTAATTTGACTCACCGTCACAACATGCTTACAGGGATTAGTAGGACGAAAGTTTGGGAAGAGGCCAAGGCCACAGACTGTGTGAAACTGAGTTGTTAAAATGTTCTCGTTTGGAAATGTTGCCGTCTGTGACCCTTATTGATTTATCTGTTAGTGAGAAATTTAATGGCATTTAGTTCTTGGCAGTTGTTATTTATTTCAGGCCCTGATTACATGATTAATTATTATTTTTTTAAAATGATTTGAGGTTACTCACTGTTTTTGAATTAAATGGGATTTTTTAAAAACCTCTTTATGCAGTTGCCAGAAGTTTTTTCTCATTGATCCTTTCATCACCAAATGCATTAAATGAGTGTTAACATGAGTTAAATTCCTTTTTCTCTAATGATATGCTTGTGTGTGGGTGTGTGTGTGTGTTTTTGTCCTCATGCTCTTGCAGTGCTGAACCAGCTTGAGGAACTTCTGAGTGACATGAAGGCAGATGTGACGCGACTGCCCAACATGCTGTCCAGGATCCCGCCAGTGTCGGCGCGGCTGCAGATGTCCGAGCGCAGCATCCTGAGCCGCCTCACCAGCCGAGGCAGCGAGCCTCCACCGCAGCAGGTGAGACGGGGACGCGGTGGTCAAGAAAGGTCACGGAGGCTTTAAAAACTCTCTTAAAAAGTCATTATCGCTATGGTAGGAAAGTCAAATAGCCACTCTTCTGTTTGATTTTCTTTAATAAAAAGAGTAAAGTTCTGAACTCATCCGTTTAAGATGCAATATAAAGATGTCTCGCTAAGAACAAGGAGCCTTTTTTTTCTTAATGGTTCGGAAATGGCTGGTTATTACTTTGCAGCAGAGGCTCACTAAAATGTGCAGCGGGGCTGAGTAAATTTCAGAAAAATAAAAGGATGTGGCCCAGAAACCGTAGTCACGACTCAGCAGCCACATTATTCTTTTTAAAAAAAACCTGCAGAGACTCAAACTCCGTATTCCCCATGGAAAAGTTTCCCCAGGTGTAATAAAAAAAAGGTGGAGAATCTCCCTCAAGTTGTTTGCTTTCACCACTGAGCTCCATGTTTCGGTCCCGAAGGATTAAAAAAAAAAAATAAAGTCTGTGTTGTCTCATTACTTTCGTGTCTCCTGCACCTGTTCACTGCAGTCGAATGTGTGTTTTATTCTCTGTTTTACAAGAGATCATTTCAGCCAAGCGGTGCAATCGGTCATGCACCCGGTCTGTGCTGTTCTGGTTGCTATGCCAACTGTCGTCGTGACCAAGGAAACAGTCTGCAAACTGACTCGCTCTTCTTTTGTTTTGTTTTTTGTTTGTTTGCTTACTTTTGTCGTCTGATGCCCCTTTTTTTTCTCAGTCCAGATGGAAGGAGTTCTGTTACGGTTCGTGCACCTAAATTTGAACCATTTGGAGCTTTTTTAATCAAAAATAAACTGATTTGGAACAAACAAGTTGGTTTCCAGCTGAAACCAAAGAACAGCAGGTTTTCTTCAAAGTGAAGTTTGAACCGGGACGACGGCGAGTGTTTTAGATTATACATGTTGGAAAAGAGTCATTTTGCACAGAATAGTTCCTTTTTAAATGGTTGCTCAAGCTTTTTTTTGGATTTAAGCAAGTAGTTGTAGTAACAGAACAAAAGCTTGCAGGTTACCAATGTGATCTAACATCTTGCCACTGCCTTAAACTTTTGTTGTGCATTTTGCAGCAACCTCTGACGATCACAGGTCTTTAATAACAAACTGATCAAAACATGGGCTCCTATTCCAGATAGCACAGAGCTTGTATGCATCCAGAAGGAATCAGTTTAAGAACCAGAGCTTAAATTTGGAGGAAAAGGGGAATTACAGAGCCACAGATTTATAGCAGATTTCATTCCTTTCATTTCTATTGTGTCACTTTAATCACAGACAGCATTGCTTTCTTGTTGCTTATCCTTTAAAAGTCATGTTAAGTAGTAACATGTAGATGGATGACTTGTCTCTTATGGTTGTTTCTCAGCCTTTCAGTCAGGGCGGCTTTGGCTGCTCTCAGATGTACAGCAGCGGCTTCGGCGGAGGATTCAGAGGACCAGGTGGACAGCCGATGGTCAACTACAGTCAGATGCCTCTGGGGCCGTACGTCAGCGGTGAGCATCAGCACTTACAGGATGATTTTGTTTCATAGGTGACATTAAAAAACAAGTTGACACTGGAGGATGTTCATAGTATTGAATTGAAGCTGTTAACAGACTCAAAGTTACTTTCATTTCCAGTTTTGTTTTTAACAAAATGCTGAAGATGTTTGTTCTTTTTCAAACCCACAAAACCAAAAACATCTTATGAGTCAGCATTCTTGCTATAATTTGCAAAAGAAAAAAGGAAATCACAGATATGTATTTGGTTAAAATGAACTGCTCTGACATGTCTGTCCTCCTCAGTGTCCACTAATGGCCCTCCACCCCCTACAAGCCATCTGGACAAGAAGTCACTCGACTCCTTAAGAGACGTGGCTACGCCTGACCTCAAGTCAGGCAAACCTAGTGATGTCATCTGTATTGAGGACTAGACCAGCTTTGCAACACTGACCCGAGGTCAGTAAAACTCCCAGGGATGGATTGTGAATGGATGACAGCTGCCCATCTCTTCCGCCACATCCTCCTCTTCTCTCCTGCTTCCTCCTGACTGAAAAACCTACAAAAAATCGAGCTCTCTGTCGACGGATAAGGCGATTGACTTTTTGATTAACGCAGATGTATCTATCTTAACAATTGCACTTTTATCTTTCAAGGATTCTAATAGAAGTATTTCAGTAGATATTCGCTTTTGTTAACCTGTGCTGGACAGCTGAGGATTAGGAGGGAAAATGAAGCAGCTTTTTCGGAAAGAGGATGGGTTTTTTTTTAGCCCTGCACTACAAGGCGAAACTCAAACAAGTTGGCATGACTGAGCTTCTGATCAGGGCTCATTCTGATCTTTGAATGTGTGTTTTGTTCGTGCCAGCCTTGATTCTTATTCCATACTCGCGTGCCCTCCGTTGCTTTCATCCATTTGCCTGTACACTGTACACTGTGACTGTGCCCCACTGGAGCTGCTTGTTCCCCTGTGAAGAGGTCTGGACTGAAGGACGTCTGCGGTCAGAGTTTGATAGGAGGCCGTTTTTTCCTGAGGGCCGTTCTTGTTACTTTAAATCAATATGTGTTTTGTCATTCACGTAGTTACTAGTGGATAAATTATTGATTTCAAGCATCAAAACTTTCTATCATGTATGCAGTAGCTGGACACAGTCTGTTTGAATCCTCTAAAGACTGCCACCTGCTGGTAATTTGGAGAAAGTGACCTCTGCCAAAGCTGCAGACACACTCGACTGCAGCACCAGTTAACCAGTGACGGTCGGCTTCTTGTACTGTATATACTCAGAGACTGCTGTTTATTTTACCTCACATAGGTCTTATCATAGTGAAAATATGTATACACACACACGCACACACACACTCACACATGGATGAAACAGAGGCCTGGCTTGGCGTCATACATGAAGATGAAGCGGAGAAAAGAAAAGCTGCAGGAGGGGGGCGAAAATGAATTTTAACACTTTTCAGAGAAGACTGAAGAAGAGTATTTCTGTGTATGGTACAAATATTTGTGATTCTTATTATATTTGAATGTTAGTAGTGGCTGTAGAGCTTATTCCCGGGGGGGGCCATGACCAGTGGGACTGCGCTATGAACAGGAACTTGTCTGGTCTACAAACACAAAATTCAGGACTTTTAAGTTCAGGCCTAACAGAAAGCAGAGTCCTGAGTGCAGAAATCTCTTTTTTTTTTCCCCCTCCTCTTTAGTGCATCCCAGGGACTTTCCCACTTCCCCTTTCATTGTTAGAACTGAGTAAGAACATATGTGCTTATGGCGCAATGTCACCGTAAGTCAAGTATTTGTCACAAAATGAGCTTTTTTGTTCGCTTCTCTTTACGTTGAGGTAAAAATGAGACGCGTTTTTTGGTCACTTTGGTGCCATTAAAGATGATCCAGTATGATTTGTTCTTTGATGCAGTTGTGTTCCCTCCGCAGAGGTGAAGACTGTACAGTTGAAACCTACATCTGAAGGAATTTCCTCTGTTTATCAGCTTCTAAAAGGACCAATGTTGCACAGCATTACTCTTTAGATAATTTCTTCACCTGCAGTTTTCTTAGTGTCGGGTTTCTTTCAGGAGTGTTATCTTGCTGCCTACTGCTTTACCTGGTGTGAAGACACGTTAGCTTGGTATAGCTACATATCTTGTCCATTCCCTCTGCTACTATTATGTGCTAAAGTGACTGTCCACTAAGTAAAACAATCTTTTATAAATTCAAGCTTACTGTATTTCCTTTTTTCTATGAAAGCATTGCTCGAATGTTTGGACTCAAAAGTGCAAATTGTTATTGACATATATTTGTCTCTTCTTTATTTTTTTTTTAATTTTCCAAAGAGCAGTGGCATTTCCTGTTTGTATTATTATTGCCATTGCCACAGCGCTTATTTGACATTTGTTTGGGATGACGATTGTGATTGGACTGATCTAAACTGAAGGGGTAGTGTACAGAGTCGTTGAGGTTTCTTTACTCGTCCTTTGCCGCTTCAGATGGTCATCTCGAGGTGCTCTTCTTCTCCTGGCCCCTTTTCACTTACTTAAGATTGTGTTGCCGCAACCTCCTCGCTCATCCTTTCTCAGACATTATGCTTTAACTTAACACTAAAAATTCAGTTTGCAAACATCAGATGAACCTTGAAGTGCATCCTCGCAGTTTCTTTTGCACTCTTCTTTATCAGTGCTGTTCATTGTTTTCTGTTCATGCCATCGATTACTTGACCATGACATGTATTAGGTTGCTTGACAGATAGAACCTCAGAAAACATGTAAATACTTGAAAGATTTTTTTTCAGAGATAAGTTCATCTCATACAGATTTAGTATCGAACTGAAAAAAAAAAAGATGAATGTCTGCTGGATGGTGTTGCCATAGAACTGCAGTGTGCACCGTATGTGCTCATCAACAACAAAAAAAAAAAAAAAAATCATGTCCTTTTTTTTTTCCTCTGGAGTGATGACCATGAGATGACGTCAAAAACACAATAACTCCACTGAAATGCAATCAAACTGAAGTCAGTATGAATGTAATGTCTGTTTAGAAAAAAAAGGCTTCAGTCTAATATTATAAATATGTTAACAATGTATGTACATGCTTATTAATATGGCTTCAAAAGCTACCAAAAGACCCTGATAAAAGGCACCTTTGTTGCAGTGAATGCACAGCATGTGAAGCGTTTGATATGACGGTTCACTTTGGGGAGGCGGCAGTGTATCTAGCATTTACAGACAATGAGTTCCAAGCGGTGTTATGGTTCTGATATTTGTGCTGTATAGCAATTGAATGAAAAAGTGAATTGTCATCTTTTTATTTGTATTCTGTGTATTTGTTCAATGTGTTTTAATAAATCTTCTGGGAAACAGGAGCCTCGTGTGGTTATTTTCTTTCCTCTGCAGTCAAGTGAAAAAAAGCATGCATGTGGATATTTTAGCTGGATTGACTTTGAATTAAATTAAATTAAATTAAATTAAATTAAATCAATGCAACTGACATTCTTGACTTGACCTCGCACATTACCTTGTCCTCATTGTGCAGCGTCTTCCAGCGCTGAGCGTCACAATCTGCATGAGCCTGCAGGGCTGCAAATGTGATTAGAGGCAGAAATAGAAACACTGGTGTAGTCAGTGGGGACGAAGATAGCAGAGGCCATTCACGGAGTGGACACAGACGAGTTCAAAGACAGAATGAAAGAAAACAAAACAAAACTGAGACCATGAATGAAAGTTTGAGAGACTCTCAGTCATACCTGGATTATGCCGCCACACTGAGACAAACGTCCATCTCAGATAATTAAATTATTTTAAACCGCTGCACAGCCGACTATAACAGGCACTTAAGCGTTTGTCTTTGAACTTTTGTTACACTTTGCTGTATGAATTTGTCTATTTCCCCTTTTGGACAATAAAACGTCTGATATGCACCTAAGTTTATGTGAGACCTACACAGGTATCAAGCAAATAATGGAATTAAAATACTCTCCACAAAATTTGGCCCACAGCAGTAAATTAAACCCAGATTAAGAGAGCAGTTTGACAGACTAACAGTACACATTTTTCAACCTGAGTACCTCTTAGAGAGTGAACAATAAATCCTCTTTTTTTATTGCTATTTTTTGCATCACTAAAACCTGCAATTTAAGCTAATGCAGTCCTGTCATTATGTGTTCTTTCAAGTTGGATTCCAAAGGGCTTATTTAATGTTTTTAACTCCACTCTTAAGTTCATTTAGAGACGCCTGAAAAATGACTCTAAAACACACAGTTTGCATAGTCAGCGTAAAGATTATTACATGAAGTTAATGGTGTTTTTTTCCCATTCAGAATAATTTGTTCCATATTCTTATGTTTTATTTATCTTAATCAGACTTTTATTCTGTTTTTTTCGGAGTTCTTCTCACACTTATTATTTAAAAATTGACAGGATATGACAGAAAATCCAGTACATAATGTAATATTTTATGCAGTATAATGTATGTGTGAGTCTTTCTTGCCTCAATTTTAACACTCCTCTTATCAAATTATGCTGTGTTCAGGTTTAAAAAAATGTTTTAAAAACCTTATTGATGCACATGTGTTTCTTTTATTAAAACTGATTACAACAGTCAGTTTTTTATATCTTTGATTTAAGAACTTGGTAAATTACTTCTTTTAAATTTCACCAAAAGTATCACATGCATTAATCAATTTATTAGTCATTAATTACAATAATATCTCTTATAAAATCTCTGCTATTATTGAGAAATCCATACAGCTGACTGATTCCAGTTTGAACAGACAACTTCAGCTCCACACGGAAGTGCTCTGAGACAGCATTACCCCTAATTCCTTTTGTCCAGCCCTCTTATGCTGAACAACTCCTCTGATTGGTACAAATTTCACCTCCTAGGCTTCCCATTGGCTGCACGCTTGACTTAGTCCCCCTCCAATTGGCTGGCTGCGTCTGAGAACCCTCAGCCTGCTTTGTGCCGCTGTCTGGGCAGCAGCAGGGGTCTGTGGGAGTGGGAGGAGGGAGGGAAAAAAACCAAAGAAAGGACAGAATGAGAACCGGAGGGGCTGAGGGGGTGAAAAGACCCATCTAAAAAACGAGAGGGACACAGAGGGGAGACAGAGGGAGAGAAGGAGCCACAGAGCCGACAGGAGCAGGAGGAGGAAAGGGGGAGGGAGCAGAGAGGGTTACCTCATCCAGAGCTGCTCACGGTGCAGTGAAGTTGTGGGAAAGTAAACAGCAGAGGAGAATTCCAATCTGCTTTCAGCCACTTGCAGCCCTCACAGGAGGCTATAAAGATGCCTGTGCCGGACCCGGCAGCGTGGTAAAAAACACTGAGGAGAGTTTATGGGAGGTTACCGGGATTAAAGGGTCACCAGGGAGTGCCTGAAGCTTCACGGAGGACGCACCACTGAGGACAAGAAGGTGAGGGGTGTGTGTGTTTTTGTTGTCCTGGAAACACTTGTGCTGTTTCCTTGCTTCAGTCTGTTTCTGTTCTCTTCCTTTCTCTCTGCTCACTGTCAGCATGGTTAGCATGTTGCAAAGACAGCAGCTTTTGTCCAAAAAGGGGGGCCATTGATGGAGTGGAGTTGGAGAAAGGAGGGGGTGGGTTTGCAGATTTGTTCCTCTACGTCTCAGTCCGGCAGCTATAAGGGCAGCTGAGGAGGTACAAGGCGAGGAGGAGGAGGAGGAGAGGATGGGGATGGCAGATACCCGTGTGGCCCTTTTTGGCAGAGTACACACCATTATGGACGATTAAACCCTGAGCCTGCCTCAGAGAGCCAGCGTGGCTACAGAGCCGGCGAGGCCTTGTTATGATAGCAGCAGTTCCTGAGACGGACACCAGGAAGGATGAGTGAGGGGACTGCGGCTCATCCCAGGGCCCATGCTGCTGGCCGGCTGTTTTTCTGCAGCACTGCACTGCTCCTCCAACAGCCTCGGGCTATAAAAAGACATCCCCCTGGCCCGGGCTCGGCCCTAACCGTTCTAGTTTGACGGTTGCTTCTTGGAGTACAATGGCCCCTCCCAGGATGGATTTCATGCTGCCTCTTTACTCTGAGCAAAGAGGGGGGGAGACAAGGGAGGATAGGGGTGAGGGGGTGAATGGGGGGGGACTAAGGGACCTCTGACCAAGTAATTTGCATGGCACTGTTTTGTGCCTCACTTTGCCGGATGTCCAAGTTCCTTTTTTTTTTTAAAAAAAAAAAAAAGAAACTCCATGGACTCACTGTATCAGATTTTTTCCTCCTTAGTCACAGTCCAACACTTTCAGCAGACATTAACAATCCATGCATGCATGGCTCGAAAAACTGCCACAAAGACTGCTTTTTTTTTTTCTTTGGCTACACATTCACTCATGAAAACTTGCACTTACGCAATTATATGTACACACATGCAAGGCCTTGGTGCCTGAGTACACAATTAGTCATTTGATAGCAGTGACACGCCTGTCAAATGTTTACTGGTGTCCTGTGTTACACGCCGGCTACAGTCCTCTGGGAATGCCGGATAAAAGGGCGTAGGTTTTGGTCTCAACTTGGTTTGGACACAATAACCCAACCCAATGGGAGGGGACGTTGGGATTATCTAATATGACCTCACTTGAAGGCAAAGCCAGTGATAATACTCAGATCTCTCTTCCATCCATGTCAAAATGGAGGAATTCAGAGATGTTTATAAGTTGAAGCTTATCTACAGTGTTTTGTCACGTCTTGTCTCTGTAACTTGACTTGCTCTTTTTCCTATGAGCTCCTTTGATAACAGAGTCCAAGACCAAAGCAATTCAACCGTACTAACACATAACCCATGATCACTATCTTCAGTCTTGATCTGAGTTTAATTATAGGAAGCTATAATTTGGCTATGAAAACACTGTTTGACATTTCCTGAAGATTTACTCAACACTTTCATTCAGGTGCATATTTTCCTATCTGATATGCAAAGGAGTCGACCCTGCTCTTTTTTTGCACTGGCAGTAACATTAGGTTTTGTCACATGAAGCTGCACAGAAATTAACATCAAATAAACACAACGACTGAAGCCAAAGGCAACAACTGACCTTGGAAATCCAAGAGTTTGGTTTCAAGAAACAGAATTATCGGAGACTGTTTTTATCAGGTGTTTTTAGATGAAGATGTAGCCCAAACATGTGCTTCTAGTTTTTGTTGTCGTAAAGCAAAATCAGGTTGAAATTGGTTGAGGGTGAAGCTGATGTCTCCTCAGCACTCGGACGAAACTTCATCCTGAAGTTTTGACTTGAAATAGTTAACAGATTCAAATCATCATGCAATTTTGTTTTAGGTCGTTACTATCTCAAACATGCACTAAGGAATTTATTGCTTTAATTGAAGCCAGTGACATGCGGCACATTTTCCCTTTAATATGCCGTGGAGGTAGCCGGCCTGTCAAAACAGCTGTACTGAGTATTGTGTGGCCCTGGAGAAGCTCAGCTGTGTCGAGCCTGAGGAAATAACCTGATGATGACACCTTGGCTTGGGCTTGGAGCTTGTAAGTGTGGAGTTTGACAGGCGTAGGCATGTAGCAGGTAGGGAGTGTCTGACTACCTGCATTAGTGCAGGGCTTGTCAGAGTCTGACACTGAACCCCTAAAGTCCTTGTCATCAGCAGTTGGCTGCGACTTTATATTTCCAGTCGTGTTTGTTTACGACACTGAAGAAGTCTTAAAAAACAAAATGGGATCGAGGTGCTGAGTCGCCTAAAACAGCAGCCTGAATTTCTCCTTTTGAGCATCGATAGGAGTTAAATTTACTTAAATCTCAGGTAAGTTAGGTGGGAAAAGGTAAGAGACTAAGTGAGACTGTGTATTGAAATTCAGAGACACTGACACAGAGAGTTGATTGTGTCCAGTAGACAGCTGTCATCAGCAATCACTTTGTATTACAGGATTTATTAGTTGTTTTTACCAGTGACTGTGTAATTAACAGTGGACAGATACACTGTGACATCATCTTTTGGGTTGTGAACATTTAAAGCCTCAAGTTTGTCATTATTCTGACTTTCAAAGCCAGAAGTACCTGTATTTGGATGAGCAGGTGAAGCTTTGGAGGAAACACTTTGCTTTGCTTATAGTAACACCCAGCCGGCAGCAGGTGCCTGGATGCCATTCAAGGCAAACAAATTCTTAACTATGCAGAATTCAAGCATTAATATGATTTAAACAAGAAAGCTGTATAAGAATTCACCCTCTGTAGAGTCAGTATTAATGGATAAATTAGTTACAAAGACCAAATCTGTGTTTTTTTAAGAGGCTACATGTGTATTTGTGCATTTTAACACAGGACTGTATGGGGACTGACTCGCTTCCAGAGTCATCTTTAAGCAGCCATACAAGGAACTATAGTTTTTGGCACTAGCATTAGCATTAGCTTCATATTTTAGCCCCGGTGTTCGCTGCTTGTCTGTAATTTAGGTTGAAACATTGTGTACTAAAATTACACAAAGAAATGACTTTGTACCATCAAATCTGGTCTTGTATTTTTTGCGACTGATTTCAAAACTATTTTCCTTGATAAACTGAAGCATTTTCTGGTCAACCCATTCAGGAAAGTCTTATCTGTGGTCAGTATTTGCACACCATCACAGCACACACATCAGTCCAGTTTGCTTTGTGCTCTGAGCTCAAACGACAGATGGGAGGTCTCACTGTGTCCTTGTCTAATATGACTCCACCAGCACATCACTGCATGTTGTGGACTGACATTACTGGAGCCGCTCTCTACAGCAGAGGACACATGAAGGCCAGACAGGCTCCTGATCGAATATTATATCCCTGATTGTGAACAGTGACAACATGGCGGCAAATCCTGGGGAAGAGCAAAAAATAAACTTGCTCAAACATGCATAAATAACCGTCTTATCATGTTGTGTTTACACTGTGATATGATATTCCACATAGCCGTTGGCGCACAGTCCTCAGAAATTCATTTAAAGTAAAATTTAAATATTCATGACGCTCATAATATTTAATGTAACAGGCTTAGATTCCTCAAATTTTTTGGGATGGTGACGCTGTGTTCTCAGCGAATCCATGAAATCCGCAAATGTCTGTGATCAGCCTCCCACTCGGATTGTCATGTCTTTTGACAGCCAAAGAAAGACATATTCCGTCTGTTCTCAAGGAGCTTGTTTTCACTTCCTAAATTGGCAGAGTCACATTCGTATCTCTTGATAGGAAGTCCTCAGGGAGGCCGAATGAGGAAGGAGCGCCAGAGGCTGAATCGTCTCCGCCTGGCACTGTTTGTTGTTGTCAGCGGTCCGCCGGTCTCTCATTGTCTCAGTGTTTGTGTGCAGTTTTCTGTTAGGGAAAAGACTAAAGTGGCGGCATCTCTCAGTGACTTTCTGTTAGATTTTTCCAATGCTGTTTATTCAGTCGTCACCAGCTGCTGCTCTCTGCTATTGTCTATTGATATACCCAACTGCAACCGACCAATGGCTGTGAGGTTCGTCTGCAGTTGGTCAAACATAGCACTTTGTAAATCAGCAGCACAATAACGGTGTTGAAAACCAAGCAGATCCGCAACTGAAAGCTTTCAACGCAGTTATTAATGAGGAAACTGTTTTTTCTTTTAAACCATCATTTTATTTCATTTCTCAAAACTGATTACATTTCCTTACCAGACTTTCCGTTATCTGTTTTTTTTTCTGGGAAAATCTGTTGAGGTCTGACATACTGGAATCTCTCAGGTCACAATGTCCTGTGATAAAAATCCCCTCAAAGCACGGTCTGAATTTCCACACGACATTCATCCAGTTTCATGTTTTTCTGGGTGATTTTTAAGACGTTTAATTTTGCTAATTTTTTGGTCTGGCAAGTCAACCAAGCAGCACAGGAGGCTTCCATTTATTTGGGACACTGAGATCTTCAAGGACTTTCTCTCATTGAAATATTGATCCTCACTGCTTTGAGAAATAAAATACAGTAGAAAAGGAAGCTGCGATGGAACCAGGCGATACAAAGCAAACACAATGTCTATTAATAGTAACACAGCAGCTATTTGACTCCTCACACATGTCAACAGGTGACATAGTAGAAAGAGTTACAAAGTCCTTATTTTGAGGAGGTTGAATAGATCGAGCACCAGACTTTTGTTCAGGAAACTGTGGTTTTGATCCTGAGCGAAACCAAAAGGCACCGCCGACCTTTTATTTTTAGACTTGGCTTCTTTTTTTCACTTTACAGTTGCAGTTTGGTTTAGTTTTAGCAACCAGCTACTCAGTTCAGTTAAGGAGAGGAACGTCCCAGCTGCAAATAGCATTGTTGGCTGCAGATACCTTGGCACCTGTCTTCATGCTAATTACACACAA
>JAPZDY010000012.1:4564595-4580648 GCA_029783645.1 Ctenochaetus hawaiiensis
GCAGACTGTGTTAAGAGTTTTGAACATGTGACTTCAGTTTCGACCAATGCATGTTAGCAATCGAAAAAAACTGTAGTATGTTTGGTTGGTGGTGCAAATTTAAAGCTCTGTGCACCTTTTGAACACTCTCACAGGTGATTTAAATTATCTTGGCTGATTAATTCTTTTCTCAGGAGTGTGTTTTGTGAGTGACAGCCCCTCCTCTTCTCTCCTGTTTGCTTTGCTGCATGAGCTCATGTGGGACAAATTAAATTTTTGTTGTTTTATCACAAACATGGAGTCAGGTCACCTCACATAATTTCCAACACAGGTTTGCATACTTCCAACATGAGCAGAGGTCTGAAAAACTAAAAAAATACCTGTGCAGGTGTTCAGAGCCTGTAAGAGGCAGAAATCTCAAAACCTTGACACATACAACAGCACAGGAGGAAAATCAATATTATATTTTGTGGTTTTTAGTTAAATTATATTTGAAATATGTGGAATTTCTGATCAAGAGTTCCTTTATTCACACATGGGACATTAAAATCCATCAGATAATCAAAGGATACCCTAATCATTATTATTGATCCTGTGAATTAAACTGTAATCTCAGTGTATATTTCTGGCTAAGTAGGTGTATGAATGAACTGACCTCAACCTTGGCGGAGTCAGACATCAGCTATCATACAATCAAGATGATGGTTTGCTTCAAGGCTTCTGCACAGTAAATGATAATGTGAAACTTTATTGATTCCTCAAAGGCAACTTTCTTTTGTCTGCCTTGTCTGTAGGGAGGTCGGCAGTAAAAGTCAAACTGAACAGAAGCCCCGGAGCTGAGAGAGTTAGACAGAGTTTTTATAAGCTTTCAGTCTGTGAGTTTGAGCCCAGGCTCTTACTTTAAAAGACAGTCAATATACAAAGAGAATACACACTAAAATATATCTCTCCTAGCTGTAAAGCTAATATCATCTTTATACTGAGGACACAAATCACCATCTCTTCTTAACTGCTCCAACCAACAGATAGTGTAAACATAATAAAGTAGTGCAGGGACACATTGTACTATGCTGTTTTTTTCACACGCTTGTTTGTTTAGTGTTATTAGATTTACTGTGACTGTCTAGGATAAAAATTCAAGCACTCTTTGGTTCAGATCCCATCAGAACTGTTCCTCCTCGGCCTCTCTGACCTGCATCACGGAGCTTAGCAGGGGTACTGGTTTGGTTGAGTCCTGCCACCTGTGTTTCTATAGGAAATGTGCTCAGAATCCTCTCCTGATGCTGCACTTCAGGGTTTGGATTCCTGTGGGCTTTCCTGTGTTGAAAAGAAGTGCCTGTATTTGTGTACAGGTGTGAGTGTGTGTGCATGCTATATACTGTATTTCTGCTGTGAGCATGAACAATTGCATGTGTGTATGTGTCTGTGTGTGTGTGTGTGTGGGTGTGTGTGTGTGCAATGGAGTCACAGCGAGGTCTTGGCAATTTCTCATGCAGGGAGATTTCTGCTGAGTGCACATTTCCACTCTGCTTTAGTCAATAGTCTGCCTTTTAAAGAAGAGCTATCAATAGCATTTTCCACCATCAAGGTGTTAAGTCTGTCAGCACATCCACCAGATCTGTCAGCAGTTTTAGAATAATATTGCCAAAATTACTTTGCAATTGTTATTGCAAGAAATATAGGTTTTTCTTAACACTGCAGTGACAGCACATCAGCTCGTTACAGCTATTAGGCTCGAGGCAGCATTTCTCTCCCGTGAGTTTTATGTGTGCTCCAGTGTTTGATGCCAGCATTTACTTCTGACTTTACTTTTTCACAGCTTGACAGATAGTTTTCATTAAACGCATCACATGGAGCCTCAGCGAATTAAAAGATTAACACAAAAGATACCCAGGCAACGTGGCATCTATGCTGTGTTTTGTGAACAAGGAGCTGTAAACTTGGAAGAACACAAGTTTACTTTTACCGATTGGCTTGAGTTCACCTTTTTACCTTTTTTTCTAGCCTTACAGAACTTTACACCTTCGCCCCTGTGAAGAAACTCATCTAATGTAGCTTATAGAACACATTTATTTTTCACATCCACTTTTTTGAGGACCCCCTCACCCTGTTGTTCTCACCTCAGGATGTGCTGTGAAAGCAAAAGAATAAGGTGATACTGTAAAAGCCTCAAAAAAATATGTGTTCACAATCATAATGAGAAGCCATGGACCGAGTGCTTTGAGATCCATCTAATAGGAGTTGGTCACGTACAGAACAGCTTTTGGCAGTAACAGCGGATGCATTGTGGGAATGGTCCAATGTGAGGAGTGGGCAGTTGTTTATGGAGGAGATTTATGACCTCAGGACAAACAGAGCTCCATCAGTATGTTCGGCACATTTCCTGTGCAGTTATAAAGAACAGCTATGCTCAAGAGAGACCAGGGGGCAAAACAGGTAGAGCGATGGTGGGTAGTACCGCCCTGGCACGGTAGCTGAAGGGAATGGAAACAGATGGAAGTATGAGATTCGCATTCAGGCAGCTTCTTCTGTAGGCTGTGCTCTGCCCCAGGCTGTCATTTGCATTGAAAAATGATTCCTGCTCCTCTCCTTGAGCTATATGACTCACTAGTGCTTATAGGCACAGATAAGTTGCGAAGGGGTGTGCAAAGATATGCCTGGATCGATAGCTACACGGCTCAAATCACTCACACCTGACATGAATGCAGTCAGGCAGACAAGCTGTATCTTGCTACTGTTCTGTCTGCCTTCTTTTTCCACACCAGCATTTTTAATGACAAGAGATTAGTTTATCATAAGAAATGTTTTGACAAATAGTTCTTTTTATTTTTTTTCATGTCGGTTGAGACCATTTTTGTTCTGCAGATTGAGATGAATGATCCAGCGTCGTAGAGAAAGCAACAGAGTAATGCTTTACAGTCTTTTGCAGCCTGGCTGCACTGCAAAACCAAATGGCTACGATCAGTAGCTCGAATATGACACGTTGGCAGGGCGTTACATCTACTTCCAGATATGTGGTGGGCGTTTGTAGCACAACAGAGAGAGGATGCTTCAAACACAACCAGAAGAGCACTACATTTATATAGAGTTCACAATTTTCAGAATCCTATACTCATAATTCGAAGGTTAGATTCACATTTTGTCTTTCATAATAATTGCATCATTTAGTAAGAGAATACTTCTGGAAAAGGGTCAATGGGGCAAGTGTTTTACTTTACCCAATAATGATAAACAATTGTTTTCATAAAGGTCTCGGATACAATTGCCAAGAGGTTACCAAATGTAGACAGGAGTAACCTGGATATAGATACAGTAACACAGTCCTTGATTGGCTCTTATAAGTTGTTTACAAATGAGCCACAATCTGGTTGGACCAATCTCATAGCAAGCTTGTCTGAGCTGGACGAGCTGTTTGACTGCAGTAACAATGTGACTGCTTTTTTTGCAGAGATAAGAAGAGTCTTTTCTTCTCTAAACACCTTAAAAAATGAAAACCCTCTGGTTATTTAACAGAAAAACAGAAAAATATAGTTTAAACAAATCTCTGTCTGCTCAGCTCAAGTATTTCTGCAGCCTACCATTGAGACTTACTGCCATGTTTCTTTCTGCCTCTTGTTCTTTGTGCATGTTGGCTGCCTAAGCATACCACACTGCACTGTTTTAAAGTCATGCATGAGAACCATGGCTTGTCAGAAACAATTACTCACAGAGCTGTCAGCTGCAAATCTGCAGTAGATTCATTACAACCACTGGATGCTAAAACTGCAGATGACTGATTAGCCTACAACAATGCTCAGAGTTGACTGTTCGACTACTTTTAAAAATCTCTAATTTAATTACATCTGTTTTGGACCATATTAGAGTAGCAGACTGTAGGGTTTGCTGAATATTATTGGAGTCATTGTAGAAACAGTTTTGATTTGTGATTGATGCTGTTTAAATTCCTCTCATGTGGTGAATCTTAGCTATTAGTATTCTGTGTGTGGTGACACAGATGCTACAAACTACCCGCTATTGTTTTTGTATCCCTGTCTGCTCTGTTCATGCTTTCCTTTCATTCTGATTCATAATAACAGCGAGTTCACCTGGTGCTTTGCCCAGCAAGGGAACATAATGGTGTGCAAAATTGTTGAATACATATATTTTTCTTCCCTTTTCCTCTTTAATCTAAAGAAAGAGTCTGCAAAGCTGCCTCCTCAACAGCTCCCGGTTTCAGCATTTTTGTGCACATTTCTTTGGCATGTGACTGTTTGTCTGCTAGTTGCCCATCACTGTGAGTGGCTGCTTCCGCTGGCACTGAAATCATTGCTGAGGTGTTTAGCAGAGGGACAGATTTAATTAGTGTAGATGGGACTCTCCTACACACTGGATCCTGTCATATTATCAGTCATGTGGGGGAGGACAATCCCTCACTGGCAACATCGACACTGTGTCAACATGATTTTCCCCTGTGAAGTCAGAGTCTGTTTTTGATAGCTGGTTCAGGGCATGTTTTTTTTTTTTTTTAATTCAAAAAGCCAGCGGTGATTATGTTAAGCCTGCAGGCATGACAGATAATGATTTGACAATGCTCAGGGGCAAGTTAAGTAACTCAAGTAACAAGCAGTAGGTGTGAATATATATTTATATATATATTTTTACACAAGTGGCCTTGCCCTCCTCTAAATAAGTAGATCAGCAGAACTTATTCACATATAGCTGAAGTTTTCACTATTAAGTGGCAGAATTTTTAGTCAAATTATTATTAAAAGAACCCACTCTGTGATTCTGAATATTTCACTTCTTTTAGTTTTGCTAAAGGTCTTGTGTGGGTTGGAAAGTAAGTTTCATTACCAAAGGGCAAGCAAAACCTCAAGAAGAAAAATTAAATAATGAATAAGAAGCACTTAGAGAGCGCATTCCTCCATCCTTAACAATCATCTTAATGTGTTATTTGGTGATGGAAAATGTTTTTTAAAAAGGTTCAGTCTAGATCTGAATCAATAGCTACGTTAGAATACACATAATGATAAACAATCATGGACTTCAAATCCTTAAAAAAAAACATTTTGTTTAATTATAGTTCCAGTTAAGTGCAATAGATTATATACAAATAGACATTTTCTTTAAAAAAAATGCCATTTTTCTTGCTGGGTAACTCCAAACAGATACCTTGATGATACAAGAATAAAAGCACACCAAAGAGCACAAACAGCACACTTTTCCATGAACTATCTCAGATGATACTCTTAATTCACAGACAGAGAAATAATATGTTCCTGGTTCATGCCTTCGCTCTGCACTGAATTCATTACAATCTGTTACTGTTTTTTGATTTGTATCTCTGCTAATGATCAAACTAACAAAGAAAATAAAAGGAGACAAAACACAGCGTCTGTGATGGATGTAAAAATGCACAGCTGACCATATGGACAAATAGTTTTTCTTCATCCAAAAAAAATGTACCTCAGAAATATCACAATAATTTGACAGCAGCAGTATGTGTCCTGTCAGGCTTTAGGGAGTGTACGCTTGCATGCTTGGATAGCAAGCAACTATTTCAGCTCCCTCCTCCAGCCACTTTGCCTCCCCTTCCTCCCACAGAAATTAACTCGTAATCAGGCACACAACACTCAGTCTTACTTTGACTTTGCTAACATTGCGGTTCCTTTCAGGGCCTCAGCAGCAGCAGCCAAGCCCGGGACCCCGGCTCCTTATGTGGGAGAGGAGCTCCGGCAACTTCCTGCCGCCCCGTCATCTGTGGGGACGTCGGCTAATTCAGGACACCTCAGCAAAGGAATCAGCAAGGAAAGCTGCAACTCCGGGGACGCCTCTGAAGGTACAGAACTAAGTTATATCGACAGGGAAGTGATGCACCTTAGATTGTAGATCAAGGGTTCAATTTCAGCCCGATAAGATTAAACCGAAGCTTGCCTTGGGATTTAGGCTTATTCAACTTACAGTGTCCACATCACGAAAAAGATTGGTTAGAAAACAGAGTGGGCCTCCAGTGTTGTGTAAACAGCACTGTGGACCACACCATAATGACACCGGCAATATAAATTGTGTTCAAGTATTTTGTCATTGTTGCACATTGCATCTCTTGACCTTGATCAAAGGTGACAGCAACACCATATTACAGGCCGACGGTCATCTTATGATTCATTGATTTCCAAGCTGGAAGCAGCCAGATGCACATATATGTACCGACACATCCATGTGCACAAACACACATCTCAGTCAGACACATACTGACACAATACACACTGGCTAACGCACACATATTCTCTGCCATGATTTGATTTCTACACAGACATGACATGAATCCAATTAATTCAGGATGAGGATCAATAGAGAACCATTTCCATGAGGGAAAATTGCTTTTGGATTTCGACTCAGTCAGCAGTGCTGCTGTTATTTGAAGGTGGCTCAGAAATGGGAGATGTAAAGAAGCCCTGCAATGCTGCTCGACATTTTATTTTGCATCCCACCCTTCTGATGTGTTTTTACACACACAAGCCTCTGCTATCATTTTGAACGTGTGCGGTGTATTTAAACTGATTGAGTTATAAAATGATATTAAATCTCTCTCCTACATTTTTAAAATCATGACAATGATACATGAATATTATTTTTACACTGATCTTAATGAGAAATTTGCTTCAGTGCCACAGTGGTGTTTATGAGTTTGACACTTTTTACTTTTAGTTTTCTTACACCAGACTCCAGCAAGTGCTTTGCATATGTATGAACCTGCTGTGGAGGGCAAAAAATGTTTATTTTTGCATTTGGTGAAACTGAAATCCAGGCTGTTTTCTGTGTCTCACTTTTTACCAAATGCACTTTATATGGCTCATTATGAATAATTAAGCATTTCCTGTGTGTAGAAGCAATCATGTCCCTTCACTCCACAGTTGTTGGTCATCGCATGTTGTGATGTTATTATCTGACATCAATTTGAAATGCTATGTTTTTTATGTCTTTCTTTCACATTTTTAACAACTAGGACATTTGGCAGTGTTTTTTTTTTTTTGATTGCCTGCAGTGTCAATGTGAACTATGAATGAGTTTATTGGAGTGTCATTGTGTTGCTGCAGAGAAAAGTTAAATAAAAGTAAGAAAACGCACTGAAGAACTTCGGGTTTACCATGTTTGAAATAACAAGAGATGTTCCCAAGAGGCCCAGTCACTTTGCAGATATGCTGATACTCAGGCTGATAGCCCAAATCCAGTTGTTTTCTTCTCTATTCGGAATCCTTTCTGAATGCACAAGTGTAGGGAAGTGAGCGAGATATAAAGAACATTTGTGTCGCTAATCCTCTTTTGTAGCAAAACAGTTGCTCTTTGTTCATCCTCTGGATTCTGTCCAAGGTTATTTTGAATTTTAGACTTAACTCCGCTGAATAATCCATGACAAAATACGCATCTCCAATCAGATTAATTGAAAACACTGATTGTTGCTGTTCGGAGCTTAGGAGAAAGTGCTGTAGACAAATCACAGTTTAAAACCAAATCAATAAAGCTCACTGAGCTAAATTAGGCTGAAACACTTTCAAAGCAGTTAATGACAAATCCTGCCAAGCATGGAGATAGAACGGGTCAATAGCTCAAACAAGCTGGAGACAATCGCGTTGCGTCATGCGAACAAAGCCGTTATGGTAACATGTACCAGCGATGTGCCAGATCTCCCTCAGGAAGAAGACCTTAAAATGCAGATTATACAATAAGTATGTAAATATTCCAAAGGCTGTGTAAATTCTGGAGGGCTTGAAGATCCGGCCTCTTTTATCTATTCTGTGTTGCCAAAAGGATTCAGACAATGTAGTTTGAAGCTGTGTGTGTGTGTGTGCATGTCTTTGAGTGTGTTGTTTTAGGAGAAGAAATGTAAAAGAATGATCTAACGACAGGAGGTGAAACTATCAAACAGAAATGGGAGAGAAAAAAAGGATAAAAGAGAGGAACTGGTCTTTTTGCCATCTAAAACAAGGTTTGTTGACTTTGATGCTGCTGGTTTTCTTTGCCAGCTGTGCGTGTGGCTGAAGCTGAGCGACAGACAGCGGACGCTTCAGAGGTGATCTATGATGACGTTCCAGCAGAAGACCCCCTCTCTCCTGATGAAGGTTTGAAGCTGCGACAGAATTATGTTTGTTTACATGAATCTCGCCGTACAGCTTCAGGTGTTTATTATCTTGTTGTGTATTTGGCAGATATGATATATGAAGATGTTCAGAGAGACACCGGTCCTCTGGGTGCAGACAATGGATGGAGCTCCAGTGAGTTTGAAAGCTATGATGAACAGTCTGATAACGAGACCAAACTACCAACACGGAGCAAGGTAGCACTGGTGTGTGTGCGTGTGTGTGAATGCGTGTCTGATGTGTTTATTTTTCTCACATATGACTGGCCAGGTTGCTTTGGCTTGTTTCCAAGACTTAAAAAATAATCAAGAGGAATATTTCAGCCCCTGCTGCTCAAGTGCAGGTGTTTATTAATGCATGTAACTGTAAAGCAAATAAAAAATATATAACAGACCAGGCTTTATACTTTCATTGTGGGATGAAAGTAAACAAGAGGCATTTCAGTTTTAAAAAACCTCAGATCTCCTTGCCTCCCCTCCGTCTCTGCTCATCAGTGTGTCTGCTGCACGGCGACACAGTGTCTGCCTTCCACATGATGGCACTGTGTGCACATTCACATTGTGCTGCATTTTCCTTAATGCTTCACCAGCCTTGAACGTGCATGCACCGATGCAGGCACGGGGGATCTTTGGTGTCATTCAAAAAGTATTTTGCTGAGTTGAATCATTATTAATGTATAGATTTCTTACCTACCTTTGCATATTTTTACATATTGAAGGTGTTTACGTACAGCTATAATTCTATTGTAATCCAAGCAAATCCTGAGTTAAATCAATGCTTTCAGAAACAAGGGAAATCCGTGTTTGTTGTATTGGGATGGAAAATGAGTTGCTCAGGTAATTACAGGATGGTTTGGTGTGAAAATCCCCCACAGTTCTCTCGGCAGGCTTGTCCCAGGCCAATGAACAAAAGAAAGGATTCAGCTGCCTTAGTCTAACAATTAATGTAGAAACCTTGACTATTAGGGGGCCGGCAACACTTTTTTGGCTAGCGCAGCCTTCGTCAAAAACACATTGTTTTTAATTAGTCTCGCCCGATTAATTTTTCACAAAGTGCACCTGAAGTTCTCCCCCTTCTCAGTTCACTGGTTAAATCGAGCAGCATGGGAGAGCCGTGACAGAGTTTGCTTCTTTAATATTTACCCTAGACTGCCTGCACCCCTCCCCTCACCTTTCTATAAATCAGTGTCCATTAGTCTCATACAGCATAACACCTTTGACCAGAGCAGAGCTCCAGGCTGTCACTCCCTATGCTTCTGATTGATTCCCGATGTTATGTAGCTTGTTTTGCCTTGATCACTTTGCCTCCATATCCCATCTCTATTTCCTCTCCCCCACTTTCTTTTCCTCCACCCCCTGTGTTCCACCTCCCTCGGCTTAACGCATCCTTGCCCCCCCCCCCCATGCTTCACCTGTCCCTGTCCAACATCTGTAGCTCTCCCCCGAAGTGCGTCGGCTGAGGGATCGATGTGCCAAGACCAAACGTGAACTGGCCACCAAGCTGTCTGGCAAGCACAACTATGACATCAAGGTACACCTCCAGCTGCAAGAGAACACGGCTAATGTCACACTATTTCTTGGCAGAGCTCGAATCACTCTGCTAGATGTTTGCCATTAGGATTGATGATCACCCAGAGCTGAAATGTGCTGTGTTATATGCTCAGCTGACTCAAAGGCTTAACTGACTCTGTGCACCATCCTTCCCAGCTTTCCTTTTAGACTGTTAGTCTGCTGTGAAACTCTCCATCAGCCTCTCTCTCTCTCTCTCTTTTCCTGCCTGGTTTAATATCAAGACACATTTATGGGACACATCAATTATTAAATTATATTCAGTGTATTTACTTCCATCAACACCAGTGCAACTTGCCCCCAATTAATGACCTACTTTCCTGAAGTAGCATCATTTAAAAATATTGCCACCCTGGGTGTATTCTTGGTCTGTGGAGTCTGGTTGCATGCCTCTGTGATGCGCAGGGTGGAGTTTGTGGTCAACTGAATTCTCCCACGCAGAGCAGAGCAGTGCAGCCATGTCACTCTGTTGTGGAGCTCACTCTGTTACCATAATCTCTCATGATATGCTCATAGACTCTCTGATTAGAGGCAGCACAGCGACCCACAGGGAGTCGCAGATGGTGAGATTCATGATGAGCACACCGAGCGCCACTTTTCTGCATCTCTCTCCAGAGGAGCATTGTAGGTTATCAAATCTCCACAGCGTGGCACTTTACCAGTGCTCTAATGCTCGTTCGCTGTTTCTGTTCTGCTTCTTCCAACCAGGTTCAGCAGCTCATGAAGGCGGCGAGGAGCGGAACAAAGGATGGACTTGAAAAGACCAAAATAGCCGTCATGCGAAAAGTTTCCTTCCTGCAGAGAAAAGATCATTTGGGTAATGCAGGGGAGTCTAAAAAGTTTGTAAATGTCGGTCAGCTTGCTTTTTTGGATAAAAGTTATGCTATTTTTAAAGTATTGGTCATGAAGTTTGGGTTTTGTAACTCCTTACAGTTGCCTCTTTGAATTATAGGCAGTTGCTTGTGTGCAAAGCTTGGCCAGTCAAAGTAGTGTTCGAGGCAGTCAAAGTAGAAAGTCTTACTTTTTCTTTATACAATCCCTTCAGGGAGAAATGAAAGCACTGTGAAAAAGAAAGATCTTACTGATTATAACTGTAATAAATAAAACAGACAGGCTTCCTCAGTTTTAAGACGGACGACGCGGTCGAGTAAAGTTTTGATGTCTGTGAAGGAGAAGGAAGAAGTAACTCATGCGACAGGATACAGATTGCGTTATAGGAGCCCTTGCTTAACAATAGAGAGAGATTAGCATCCCTTAATGGAGTATCAAGCAGCCACATAAAGCACAGATATGAAACCCACGCCTCAAACAAATCTGCGAGCCATCACAAAGAGGTAAAGAGGCCAGTGCTGCTATTTTTAGGTGTTGATCGAGGGAAATCTGCACGGCATTATATTTCCTTTCCACCAATCCTCTGTTATCATTCCAAAGTCTTTAATTGGAACGGTGGAAGCTTCTGGTGTCTATGTCTTTATGGTTATGGGTGAAGTGGGGATTTTTTTTTTTCCTTTCTTTTGAGACTGTCAAATGTCTTTGTGCCAATGCAGCAGTGAGAATATGTTGGTTCATGTTTTTGCAGACAGACTTCTGTGTGCCTCCTTTACTCCTACAGAGATACAGTATTGTTTTGAAAGTTTTTTTTTTCCAAAGTCCTCCTCCACCTCTTCTCTCTCTCTCCCCCTCTCTCTCTCACTTCTTCCACCATTGCTCTTCCTACCTCTGTCTCTTTTTTAGAGAGTATAGAAGTCTCTTCATATTTTAGAGGTAATATACTTAGTGTGTCACAGTGTGTCTCCAGCTGCAGTGAGATCTGAAGGCTGCCTTTCTGTTGTTCCCTCTCTATCTCTATCACACACACACGCACGCACACACACACTCTAACACACACATGCTGAGACACTCTTTCTTTTTAACCTTTCTGTATCTTTCTCCTTCCCTGTGTCTGAATGTCTGCAGAAGAGGAGGATGATGCAGGATACCTGGATGTTGCTGTGTCAGAGGAGAAGCATCCTCCTCCACAGCTGAGCCCAATGCCAGAGGGGCTGACCAGCCACCAGGTGCACCTGACACTTTATGCAAACCTTTCTTATGTTTTTTTTTTAAAGAAATGTAGCCTGCATATGTAGAAACATGTACAGCACTTGACATCTGGCATTAATGCAAGGTATTCTGTATGCAATGACCTTGAGATAACTCTCTAAGCTGTCATTAAAAGAAGGTTTTATTTGTGCTTTTACGTATTTTTATCTCTTGTGTTTATCCTGATTGGAAAAGCAGTGTGTTTTATAGCAGCCAGAGCAGCTGCCTTCATGCCACAGCAAGTCAAATGATTCAGCACTCTGATAACGGCCTTGTTCAAACAGACCTACTCCTCTCCGAGTCTTTTTCCTCCTGTGACAAACGCATGATTATAGTGCAGTCCATCAACCTGCACGGCGCTTAACCGAAAGCATACTGCACACTGCAGCCCCATCATGTCCTGTTAGCGCTAAATTTCCTGACTGGTTTGTGTTCCACGCAGGTTGTCAGACGCCATATCCTGGGCTCCATCATTCAGAGCGAGCGGAGCTACCTGGAGTCTCTCAGGAGAATCTTGCAGGTGAGCTGCTCGGTCCCTGTTGTCCTCCTCTGCCACATGCAATGTCTTCACCATTTAGCTGTTATGAATTACACTAAAAAGAGATGCGGCGATATCCATCAAATTACAGAGGTGTCTCAGCATAAATAATCCTGATAAAACAGCCTCCCTCATTTTTATGGCATTATGCTGATGCTATGAGAGAGAGAGAGACTTGCACAGGTTGAGGCGCAGCTTCTCCTCTTTAATATCTCTTTAGTGGGGAAAAAGAGGACTTGTTATCTCCTCATCCCAGAAAATAAGACGAGCACCTACTGAAATGAAATCAGCAGTAATCAATGGCTGCCGCATACCAGCCAAGATCCTTCACTGTCAAGATACAATAACCTGCCTTTGTTGTTGAGAGACATGATTGCGTGTGATACTTTGGGAGGTTTAGCTCTTTTGAAATCTCTCTTGATATTCAGAGAGTCCAGCCAAGTGGTAAATGCAGTGTCTCCAGACAGATAATATAAAAAAGATGAAAGGCCACGAGCACAATTAGACATTGAGGGTTGTAACTTTCCTTTTTGCTGTAGAACAGATCGGAAACTTGTTCATGTTTTGCTGCCTGCCCATGTTCCTTCAGCCGATGATTCATTCGCCATGATGGATTTGTGGAGATAGGAACTGAAAAAACATCAACAAAAATTAGCACCACTGTTACTCATGCAAATAGATTAATTTTTGGTGTCAAATGGGGTTTTCATCTTTCATGTCTGGCATGTGAACTATATTATCTATACTTCAGTGCGTCCAGAGTCAAAGAAGTAATGTTTACTGGCGTCCACAGAGAATATTGTCCAAGAGGAGCCTGTCAACTCATTACTGTAGGCTATGCTAATATGCCTATGAGTTCTGACTGAAGAATCAATCACTGCCTCTTTCTCTGTGTTGCTTTTGCATCTGTTACTCTGCTGGGAACTGTGTTTTTTTTTTTTTGCCATTATTATTCTGGCTTTTATGATTGCAAGTCACCTTGAGTTCTGAACATGTTTGCTCTTGGCAAATGCTGTTTTATGGGTGAATCTGTTCGATTGATGTGCTTCCAGGCACCGTGACTACATTTCCTCATTTTCCTCGATTCATAAGGATATTTGTCTGCTTCCTCTCAGTTGTCTTTTTATGCTACTGAGACGAAGAGATGCTTAAGGAAAGTGGACCGCTGATTCATCTTAAGCACCTGCCCACACACACACACACACACATACATACGCACATATCAACGACAAATAAAAAACCCAATTTTCTCTCACAATCTCACCAGGAATACCACAGACCATTGATGGAGGCTGATCCACGCATCCTGAGTCCAAAGAAGATCCGGCCCATATTTTACCGAATCAGGGAGATCACACAGTGCCACTCCATGTTTCAGATAGCACTGGCGTCACGTGTGGCCGAGTGGGACAGCAGCGAGAAAATCGGAGACTTATTTGTTGCCTCGGTTAGTGTGCGTGCATGTGCATGTTTTTAGTGTCTTTAGACGTTTATACTGGAAGCTTATTTGCTGCCTTATACAGTATGTGTGCACTTGTGTTTGTGCCCTCTTTGCATGTTTCTGTTGCACTCGGTTGATATGCAATCAAAGACTTGTATTCTAGGTACAGGCACTCATATTTTTCTTGGCATTTCTATCTAAAACACTTTATATCACAATCTCAGCTACCGGAGTAATAATGAGCTACAGGTTTCAGATAGAGCAAACAGGAATAGTTTACTCCAAACATAGAATCAATTACAGTTGTGATGAATATCTCCACTGCAGTCAGTGATCTCTGGGATACATGTTTACACATTTTGGCGCTAGAATAATGGAGTTCAGTGTGAGTTTTCTGTTGTGAGTCTCCGCAGTGTGCTCATCCATAAGGTCTGCTCATTATTTGCCTATTAGAGAGGCTTATTTGACCCACTCCTTCTCTGTTGGCCATTATGGTGTTGCTCCATTGATATCCTAAGACCTACCCACAAATGAGGCCACACTGGAAAAGTAAAGTGCTGGAACTGTGTGCTCCTCCTTGAGCTGCCCCTCCCCTTTTTTTTTTTTTTTTTTATCTGGCAGTGTATCTGTACCTGCGGGGCTCGAAGTAATATCTGAGAGGCAGCATCTTGAAGGAGGGTGCGAGCAAAGCGGGTTAATTCCTTCATGCGATTTGCTAATTCCCCACCACTCTTCAAACTGCCACTATCGGCTGCCTGGTGTGGATTTAATTGAGGAGAGAGAATAAATGTCTGCTGCACAACAGACACACCCACCCTCACACACACACACACACACACACTCTCACACTCTGCTACCTTATTCCTCTTTGCCAAACCTCTTAAATGGCTCATGAAGGGTGTTGCTGTAACTGGAATGGTAAACAAACCAATTTTTTTAAGCACTATACTTAAAGGAGCCATTTTCTAGCCTCTCCTTACATTGAAATGACAAACAGGTTGCCCTGCAAACAGGATGGCAGGCCAGAAAATAACAAACGTGAGAGAGCACTAGACCCTCTGATTGTAGGGCTGTTGTTACAGATTCACATAATTACGCCTGTTTTCTGTTTCCGCAGTTTTCCAAGTCCATGGTGCTGGATGTATACAGTGATTATGTGAACAACTTCACCAATGCCATGGCTCTCATTAAAAAGGCGTGCATGTCCAAGCCAGCTTTCCTGGAATTCTTAAAGGTGAGCTATAACCCACGAACGCAGTGTAGTTTTTCAATGTTTTTCATCCCTTCAGTGTTCAAATTACGCTGTTCGTTTTCCTCTGCAGTGTTTAGCAGATGCTGAATGTAGCAAAGCCCCATAGCTAAATGCTTCAAAAATACATACTTCTCAGGTCTTCAAAGAGAGAAACAAATAATTCAGCGTTTAAAAAACTTGAACAACTTCAGTGTATTTGTTTTCTTTGGGTTCAGTTTAAAAGTGTGTCCTAATTCTCGGCAACTGTGTTGTCCACTGTTTAATATGCACTTAAATGCAGCAATATGTAATTATTGATGCTAGGGGATGATGTTCATTTTAGTGTTAAATAGTCACTGTCACCAATGATAATATATCTGACTGTAATGTATAAAAATTTTATCTATGTTACATTTTAATTACATTTACTAACGTACAAGATTTGACTTGTGAAATGGACCATCAGCCTGAATAAAATTCTGGATTCCTCTGGGTTTTAACATTGTAAGAAACATTTAGGATAATCTAAGTACACAGCTCAACAAAGTATATAACAAAGATAAAGTATTTTTCTTATTTTTTGATTTGGAAATCTTACAAATTATTTAAGGCAGTAGTTGGATTTAAGCCCTATTTAACCCGACTGTGTGAGTTTTAACTTAAGTTTTCCAGGTAACAATCAGATCACTTCATGTTTTAATCTCAAAATTACTCTCAGAGTTTGTCATTAATAGGCATGTGTTTCTATCTTTTTCTCTGCATTTGTAACATTTTTAGTTAATCTTGAAAAATCTTTTGAGTTTTAATGTAAAACACAAAAAGAAATATGCAGTGCATAGAGAACTCAGCTAAAACACGGAAGATTCACATTAAAAAACAGAAAAATTAAAACACACAAGGTTTCTGGATATATTTGAAACAAAAAATGGACATTTGGCAGTTTTGGACAACCAGACAATTAAGATGTGTTTTTCAGTTTACTGAACATTTCAAATATTAATTAGGGATCATGAACGAGGAAAAATAGTGCCAGGGTGCACGGAGGGTGCCAAGAAATAATTTAAATATGCTGAGTTTAACAATTCCCCGCGCGCCTAGCA
>JAPZDY010000012.1:4580748-4607145 GCA_029783645.1 Ctenochaetus hawaiiensis
TGCATGAGTATGACCTGGATCATTGAGCTGTAAGGCTGATTTACAGAACCAGATCACGCAGCTGACAGCCCTGCATGTAACTCTGGATAACATGTGTCCTTTTCTCTCTGCTGAAAGATTCCTCTCGCTCTCCCACAGCCTGTTGCAACGCTCACTCACAAACCAAGTACTAAACTGGTTAGACACAGATGAGAAAATACACTGAATCAATGACATACTTCATTATGTTTCCTTTAAAATAATCTGACGGCATGCACATGACCAAGCACGCAAGGGAAATTTTCACCAGGATAGGGGCTATTAAATTCAGAGATTGACTACAGTTTGCTATGCAGATATTGTAATTTAATACAAGAGCTACATTTGCAGTGCATTTAGTTGAGTTCAGTGTAAGTTCTGTGATAAAATAGAACAATCTAAAGTGGGTGAAATGATGAATTTATATTTACAATTATTCAAGTAACACTAATTAGTTTGTCAGAAAAAAATATATCAAAGCAGAATATTTGGAAATACACAGAGTCACAAAATCATTCTGTCTCTCAGGATTATTAATATTGAGATCCATAAAGGCGTGTGGAAGTTGTGTATGTAAATACAAGATGCGATTGATAAGTTCTTGGTCTTTTGGCAGAAGAAAATGAGTTATATAGCTTGTGCAATCATCTCTCTCTTGTTTGAGTTCAGCATCAAACAGTTCAACATGCTGTAAGGAAGAGAAAGTCACCTGATGTTTCCTAAATGTCCTCATGGACGTCCTTGAATGAGCTCCTGAGAGGGAGTTAGAGGATTACTGCACCAAGGCCGATGATGTCCATTTTCTGACAGTCACCCGAAACAGAAATATCATAAAAGTTAAAAACTTTTTAAGTTTTTAGAATTCAAACTCTATATGCATGTAACAAAAGCTCTATAACTCATTTCCTTCTGCCTCAAGCCACAAACTTATCAATCAGCCTTTGCACAGTGTAGCGCAGCATTATCCAGTTCAGTGGTGGGAGCCGGTGCGTGGATGGCAGGACTTTTTGAACCTGCTGGAAGTGTCAAGGGCCCTAATTTAGCTCACAGCAGCTGTGAGGGGAGATGTCCACTTGACAGGTCCAATGACATATACAGTCTCTGCCATTTTTCCTTCACTTGACATTGAAACAAATTTAGCAAAAGGGACAGCTCCATCAGTTCCAGTATATCCGTAAATGCTGAGGCCTCTTACTGTGCTGCTAAGATTGCCTGGTAACAAATTCAGTTCTACTTGGAGAGGGACATGACATTTCCAAGAAGGTTTCTCACAGAACAGATTCATATGTTCCTGGATAATCAAATCTAGATGTATTTTTTTTTTACATTGTTATTTGTTAATAAGATGAGCTGGTCACAAGCCTCTGTGATAATACTGTAGGCATTCGCTGACAAATCTGCTCCATTTTTTCTGTGTTGAGTAAAAAAATCCCAACCTGCTCTGTTTCACACAAGTTTCTCCCACTAATGGGATCTTAAAACTTGACCACTTTCCCCTGCAGACCAGCACACTTGAATTTGCTGCTACTTGTTCAGCCAGTCACCTCTAATTTCCAGAGGTACTACAATCCACTTTTACTCAGTAACTCCAAGAAAAACATGACTCACGAGTGGTCAAGGAAACCTGCCACTCTGCCTTGTAAGTTTTGGTGCTGCCCTACCTGCCGAGGTGTGTCTGATGCTGACCCTCCAGCCTGTGTGGAGAAGTGAAACATAATCCTTCTTTTTTACCCAAGAGATTCGTAGTGGACATATTTATGTTTTAAAAAACCAACCAACGCTGGTAGCAGCAGGATCTGCCTCCAATTAACAAGCGGCTGCAGCTGAAAGAAGCAGCAGTGTAATTTTTTCCCTGTACTTCATTTCTGTCTCGCCTCAGGATACACATTTTTCTCCTGTAATGGTTCTAAAAAAAAAAGCGTGATCGGAGTTGATAAATTTTGGTTTCAGGCACACAGATCCAAGACTTGACAACACAACTCTACCTATCACAATTAGACTAAATACAATTTGGCCGCACTGGCTTCAGTTTTGATTACAGGGAACCAAGTGGACCCCTGAAGAAACTGTAATTTGAAACTCTCAAGAGTTTCCTCAGCCCTCATGCATTAGATAAACGCTCCTGGCTGCACCTTCTGGTTTACTGTCCACTTCTTCTACATTCTACAGCCTGTTCGTTGAGGCTCCACCAGCTGATAGAAACATGACTCAGTTTGGTGTTTCTTATTACTCTTTGTTACTTATCACAACAGACGAGACCTTTCTATCAACTGAGAAAATTCAGGTCGTGTTCTGAGAGATCAGGCAGGTGAACTTCTGCATTGACGCCATCTCAGGCAGCGCAGTGGTTGTAGACATCGTCTGTATTTGGTAGATTTGAGTGAACATGACTCTCTTCAAAAGAGAGATAGGGAGCTTTTCCTTAAAACCCCTCTTATTCACAAATGCCTTTCTATCTGACACCACTCAAGCATTTTTTGTGCACGAAGCAGGGACGTTTTTCATTACTTTTACTAAAATCTAGGTCTGGTCATGTGTGGTGTAAAGATTTTATCTGGTGCTTCTCAAACTTTTCATGGAATTTCCTGGTTGATCACATCTGTTGCAGCCAAATTAATCACTTCAAACAGATTGTAATCATTTTTTCTTCATTAACTCATGCAGATTAAACTCTTACAGACATTTGTATACGTTCATGCACAAATATACATTAGTATTTACAACATGCAGCTTCATTTTTAACTGAATTATCTGACTCTTTCATCATACAGTACAGCTTCTCCCTCACTAAGGGGGCTCTTAAGAGACGATTATCAATCCACTTGATGAGGGTGGCTTCAGCCACAGGTGTTTTCCCCCTCATGCATTTGTTTTCTGTCTCCATCACCAGCAGCTGTGACTGTTTTTGTTGTTTGAAAAGACTACACAAGTTTACCTGCTGCATCTTGTTGACTCATTTTTGACAGTTTGTCATAAGCTTCAAGGAAACGTTGAGAAAAAATGACCTTCTGTTTCCTGCTCGTGCAGCATCAGTCTCAGGTGGCTTTCTGCAAGCAGACAGGTTACCATGGTAAACATTATATTCAGCAAATTAAAAGTGCATCTTTAATCTTACCGTCTTCCTGTCCTCACCTGTAAATTAATTGTTGGATGAGTGCCAATCGTTATCCACTGGTGCCTTCTGCTAGTGACTGTGTATAAAGTGTCTTACGAGGCTGGTTTATCACTATAGTAACTGAGGGCCTTTTCTCTTGAGGCCTGTTCACAGGAGGAGATCTTGGGTTGACCCAGAAGGAGAAGAAATAGGTTGAAATCTTTGGATTTTTAATCAAAAACAGAGTATTCAGTCACGCTGTGAGGCAAATCCCCCAATGGCTGCCATAGAGCTTTGCCAACCAAAGACGGGTTGTGTCAGAAATTTAGGCCCGAAGACCCACAATGTGACTGCTTTGACCCACATTTACAAACCAGTAAATTGAAATACAACATGAAATGATGGAGAATTCACGGCAAGCTAACGCTTTGCTTCTGCTAATGCTACAGCCAAGGCTCCCTTTTACTCATCTCTCTCACACTGACATGCAAAGAAGATTGATTTTTTCTTGCACAGTGAACTGGAGCTCTTAAGTCTGTTCACCAGTGAGAATGTTTCTGGTCAGGCTGCTGTGCTGAGGAGTTTTTGTCTGCCTGTGTTTAGTTTTGTGTGAAGTCAGTCAGGCTGTTCCACCGCTGAGCTCCAATCTGGTTAATTAAATAATTTTACATGCAGCTTTTTAGTAAGACATCAACGTTTTTAATGAGAATTCAGACTCAGAATCAGTGAGTTCAGCATCAGAATTTACAAGATGACTGACCCAATACTATGCCTTGAAAATGATTTAAATTTTATCATATAATCTGTTGATGTTCAGGATGTGATGATCAGTAACTGAACGTCTAATAAAGTGAATTTTATGACCAAAGAGTAGATGCTGCTCAAGAATATCAGCTCAATTGATTTAATATTCTAAATTCAAAATTTAATTGATATTATCTGGTTCTAATCCAAGGGCACCATCTTCAAAGGCAAAAATAAAAAAAAAATCCTTTACTTATATAAAAAATAAGTGCTCTTGAAGCAAAAAGGAAACAGGTCTTATGTCAGTCACTGCACTGTTTAATAGACGATGAGTGAGTTCATACATTTTTCCTCTTTTTTTTCGGCTCCGTCTCACAGATCTTTTATCAACTCATCGTCTAATAAATGTATCCAGTAATTTGCCTTTCTTTACTGGTGGTGTTATCGCAGTGCAGACTTGACACTGAGCCAAAAAACGATAACTTCTCCTGACCTACACCCACATTAATACATGAGACATAACACACTCGAAAAAAAAATCTCCTCTTTCATCCTTTCATATGACTAAGAGACCCTGATTTTCATACCTTATTCACCCACTCACACGCCTACACGTGGTCTATAGAGGATTCTGACAAGCTCCTCTTAAAGTAGGGTTAGCATAATTTCCTCTTCATGGTCTTTCTCTGCAGGAATATTTCAGCTTTACGTCCTGTTTATTTTTTTTTCCTCTCTTTTTTTGTTTTCCAGAAGAAGCAGGCCTCCAGCGTCGACCGGATCACTCTCTATGGCCTGATGGTTAAACCCATTCAGCGCTTCCCTCAGTTCATTTTGCTTCTGCAGGTATGAAATGTTGTTTTGTTAAAAGGTTAATCATTTTGTTTGTTTTAAAGATTCCCTACATGTCTTAAAAGTTAAAACACTTCCAATATGAGAAACTAGAGTCAAATTAAAGGCTCAGCTGCACAGACACTAATAAAGATGCAAAGCGGGCAAGGCCACAGAATCGATTTTAAATTTAAACTTAAGAAGTTGTAACTCACATACATTCACAACGAGGTAAGCTAGAGCTTAAAAAAGCAGCTAGCCACACCAGGTTTTTTTATTTCTGCATTTACATCCCAGCTCTTCCATTTTCTATTCCGAGCAAAGATTTGAATTCGAGCTTGATTTGCTGGTTCTGCAGTCGCTCGTTTCATCCCTCAGTAGGCATTGATTATCCATGTATTCAAAAGATAAGTTATGAATGAGAATCAGGCATTTTCTTCCAGCCTAAACTCAGTACTCCAAAGAGGAAGTGTTTGTATGAAATCATACATTACAGGGGCGTCAAAGCTCAAGGCTCTGGGGCTCATCTTGGAGATGCTTATCGAGACAAAAACCAAGCTTTCACTGGGTCATAGAGGCATGGCAGATACAGAGATGCAAGCCACAAAGCCTACAGTTTCACAGACTTTAATTGTTTGTATACACTGTAAAACAATAAGCTTAACAAAGTTTACATAAACTCTTTGAACGTCAGTTTGGTTTACACAGTTACCCAAATCCCCTGGAATCTGTGAGAGTGTCACAACTGCAGTCAAAGAGCATATTTGACCCAGATTTGAACTTTTCAAGGCGAAGATGACACTTCCAATCAGAAAACACTATTTTGTTAGATTTTTCAGAGTAGTGTGGAAAGTTTGAAATCATAAACAGAGACTGGTTAGGGGTGGGTGCGTGGGTTTGAGGGAATGTTTTTATTTTTCTCTGTAAAGCACTTTGAGCTGCATTCTATGTATGAAAAGTGCTCTATAAATAAACTTTGATTGATTGATTGATTGATTGGTTTGAACCTTAGTGCCTTCACCAGAAACTTTCCCTGTGACCTTTCCCAGGACATGCTTAAGAATACACCGAAAGGCCACGTGGACCGTCTGCCCCTGCAGCTCGCGCTCACAGAGCTGGAGATGCTGGCTGAGAAGCTGAATGAACAGAAACGAGTAGCCGACCAGATTGCAGAGACTCAACAACTAGCCCGCAGCGTCAGTGATCGGCTGCTCAGTAAGGTGACTGGATGCACATGCAACCCCCTCATACTCAGGCATGCGCACGCACACACACACACACACACACACACACACATGCACATATGCCTCAATCAAATCAACTGCGAGTCAGCCTGTGAGCCCTTTAACTCCTCTGCGTTGTTATCACTGTGAGCCAAATACATATAAATTAAACTAGTATATAGCAATCGCTTATATCACTTTCCCACACATTAATCTAGGGAGGCATTTTTATTTAGAGAAATTATCTCCTAGAAATGATGCCCATTATCATCCCTAAACAGTACCAAATGCAATGGCAGAGGCGTTGCCTCTCCATTACCACACTGAAATTACAGTTCTGCTGCTGCAAATCTGAACAAATGCTGCTCTGAATAAGAAGAATTAGGGGGTAAATGAGACATTTAATTGGAAACTGTAAGAGAGCTATCTCTTTCACCCTGTTGCTCTCTCTCTCTCTTTCCACTTTACCTCCCGTCTCTTCCCCTCTTGCACTCCCTTGCTTACTCTCTTGCTTACTCTCACTTCACTTACACACTCCTCTCTTTCTCTAGTGTGACTGCATCTTCCTCTGTCTTCCTTTTGTCTCTTGCCCCCCCCTTCTTTATTTCTCTCTATCAGCCCTTGCTTTCCAGGACTCTGAGATGAGCTGATTCGGCCAATCTCCTCCACTCCACACAGAATTCCATTTGCTGCGGTGACACTGCAGAATTCCAATAGGAAACAGTCTCCTCTATTGCCCCCATAACCATCCAATGAAATATTCATTCTTTGTCTCAAAGTATCTAAGTCGCCGAAATAGGACAGATAACAATGTGAGTGAGAATGGGTTCTGCACACATTCACATACCCCCACACACACACACACATACACTCACACACACATGGGCTCCCACTCGCACATGCACCCATGAAGGTGCATTGCCCTCTGTGACTACTGATGCTTGAAGACTTTAAGGGTATATTCTTATAGCGGCCGACCTCTTGAGGGAGCCACAGCTTTGTGGCCATCAGAAGGCAGTCCCACTCGGACTAATGACTCATTCTGTGTGTTCTCTGAGCCACGGCCCAAAGCAGCCACAGATTGCCTGCAGATAGGAATCCTCCTCGGAGACATTTGGTGAGATGCGTTTTTTCTTTTTGCTAAGTCGTAGGATGGAAACAGCAGACAGATCCATTATTTCACAAAATGTGCTCTTTTTGAACAAACACAAACATCAAAGTATCAGATGACTTATGTTTAAACTTCAACTACTGCTTTGCTGTAAAGAGGTTTAAGTCAAATTGTGATGCGCCTGGCTGAGATTGACGTAGTATGCATAAAACTGAAAGTATTGATTCAAGCGTTCATTAAAGAAGCTGGACCAAAGTGATAAAAAAAAGCTTTCTGTTGTTATTTTCCTTTGCCAAACATATGGATAGCTGGAAAGCCCAGCATGCACCAGCTACTGTTGCATAAATTGCATCTGTTATTGAATTCTTTAGCTGTGTTTGTGTGTGTGGATACATGTGTGTAAAGGTGTCTGTGCAGGAAACCATTCATGCATTTATATCCATGTGTAGTTGCCTTGTTGTGGTTGAAAGGATTGTGTGTCCCAGAGCACATAAGCTAAGCCAGTTTAGACTGGTGGATAGTATGGAACAAACAAAAGGACAAAGAATGATCTGAAGCAATGGAAGTATTAACAACTGTGTCTGAAAGAGATGAATAAATAAGATAAAACTTTCTGACAGCTCCTGCAGCCACCAGATGTCTTTGGGTCCCTTACTGTAAACGTGCACTGCAAATATGCAATATCTCTTTTACTTAGCTTGCTGCACGAAGTGGCGAGAGATATGTGTGTGCATCTTATGTGTGTGTATAAGTATACACACACATTTAATGACCTTCAGCAGCATGAATGTGTTGCTAATCCCTGATGAGACATCTGCTCCTCCAAGCCTGACTTCTGTGTCCTCCAGGCACTGAACTCTGGAGGACTGACTCTCCGCCTCTGATCTGATTGCTGTGTCCCTTTTAGCAACTGAACTCCGAGCAGGGGTCACTGGTCCTTTGTGAGACGCTCATCGAGACTGTGTACGGCGAGCGGGGACAAGTTCTGAAGTCGAAGGAGAGAAAGGTCTTCCTCTTTGATGATGTACTCATCTGTGCCAACATAAATGTCAAGTAAGTCCCTCTTGTAGAACAAGTCCAGCTTAAATGCCCTTGCATTCAGAAACACTTTGCTAATGCTTTCATAATTCATACTTCCAGCATGAAGTTCAATAAAGGCAAAGGCGAGTCTGCTAAACTGCACAACTCCGAGAAATAGCTATTAGTGGCACAGGACTCTAATGTGATGGCCTCGGTTTTTCAAGAATATTTTGGCAAACTGCAAGGGAAAGAGAAATGGATGCTAGAGGTTTTAGCACTATCTGGAGTTGCAGGGAGCTTTATCAGCTTTAAACAAATGGTAGAATGCCTAACTACAGCTACAGGAGTCCTAGATTACTGACATAAAACATTTTTTGGTTTCTTTCCAATTTATCTTATGTGACAGCACCATTGATCACATCTCTCTCTCTCTCAATTTCTCTCCCCCTCTCTCTCTCTCTTCCTTACCATTTCTCAAGAAGTAAACGGGGAAAAGGGATTTTGTATATTTTGCAAAGCTCCTGTCAGAGATGTCGCTTAAAGCCCTCTTCTTCAGCCTTCAAAGTAATTATCGCTCTACGTCTCATTCAACTCGAGTGTTTCGAAGTTGACTTTGTCTGCCCTCCAGGATCTTGACAAACCGATCACAATGTTGATTGTATTCATGATTACAGGAATACATGAATAGTAATGAACTCCTCCTCACAGCCAGGAGTGCAATTTTGGCGGGGAACTTGGGTTGATCATACAGGTTCTAATTCATGCTCCCAAGTGTTCATCGTGACATGTCAGAGAGCGTGTCCTCCTTTCGAGTGCTGGATGAAGTGCTGTTAGCATGGAGAGCACAGGAGGGGGATTTCTCTCAGTTTGTTTTTCTTCTAAACTTCACCCTCTAATTTTTTTTATTTTTTTGCCTTCCTGTCTCCTCCAGGGGGCCTCCGGATATCAGCAGCCTGGTCCCCGTTGGCCCTAAGTACACCATGAAGTGGAGCGCCCCCCTGCAGCAGGTGCAAGTGGTGGAGGTGGGGCAGGAGGGCTCTCAATGCAAAGACACGTTCTTCCAGCAGAGCGGGGCCAAGCGGTCGAGCGCCATCTGCACTTCAGGTAAAAAACAAAGGAAATGTGAACACTGTCCTGTCTCGCTCCTTCACCTCCTCGTGTGTCACCCTTTAGTTAATCTCATCACTTTGACTGACTTTTTTAGTCTCAGCCCTCTTTTCTGACTCAGCAAAGCTAATCTGTATCTGTTCTCGAGTGTTCTGCCGAGGGCTGGAAAGGCATCCATGCTGCTTGTCGCTCTGACTGTGAACGCGTTTGCGAGGAGGATAATGATGACGGTCACTTGTTCCCATCTGCCTGGGGTATTTTATCTCGGAGAGAGATGTGGGGGTATACATAGGCCCCCACTGCAGCATCCCCATAGTCTCATTTCACTCTCTGATAGACCACAAACACGTCAAGAGTGGAGTCATCAATCTGCAGAGATTATTCCCTCCCTTTCTAGGCCCAATTAGAGAGCCAGTAGATAGGAATCGGTGGTTGAGACACTGGTTCTCCCACCACCCCTCACTAAACTCTGGTGTATACAGAGCCTGACGAGATCCCTGATAAATGCACCATGGGAAAAAGGGAGATACAAAGCCTTATCAGGATGTAATGGTACACAGGCTTTTTAAAGTTGCAGCTCCATGACTTAAATATTAATGGCGCCTTCTTCAGAGCTGCTTGTGTCATGCAGCACCTGTTTTGAGAGCCGGTTTGGGTTCTCACCAGATTAGGTTTTTACTTTTAGGTCAGGTGGTGTATATGCATACTCCCAACTTTGCTGCAAGGTTTTGGGGATCATTTAAGGTAAAACTCTCAATGCAGCTTTCTCGCTCCCTTTGCTCGGGTCTCGCTCTGCAGATGTTGTGCCCCACACAGGGTGCTGGTTTCTGACTCTGACATTGTCTTCTTTTTTTTTCCCCCTCTTTTTGACACGGTGCGGTCACCTTAATCATGTCTATCCAGAAAACTCCCCGAACATCTGTGGGGCCGATTCACAAATTTTCATTCAGACAGGCTGTCCCATCTATTTATAGTCGCATCCCTTGTGATGTCATTCAGCGGTGTCTAGTCTAAATCCTGCACTGCCTCAAAATGGCTCAAAATGGGGTCATTTTTCATCTTCTGCAGACCCTGGTGCCCCTCTTTATTGAAAAAAAGCTGCCCTTTAGGGAAATGCAGGTCCGTCTCTCTTTCTTTCTACCTTTGTCTCTTTTCTATGTATCTGTCAAGCTGTCTCTACCTCTGTCTGTTCCATCAACACACAGAAAGCCCTCCAATGCATTTGCTGTTTTTTTTTTTTAAAGCAGTTTTCCAGTTGTTTACTCTCACGCTGTCTTGCCTTCATTCTCCCCCCATTACCCTCCCTTATTGCTGCTCCTCTCTCTTTTGACCTGCTGCCAGTAATGCAGATTTTTTTCGTCAGAGTGTACCATTGGGCTTTGGCTGGGGATCAGAGTGTTTTGATGCAGGTGTGGAAGCTGCATTGTCTTTAAATCCACTGGCCAGCGTCACTGGCACAGCAGCTGAGTGTTAGATTGCTGACTTATTCCAGAGGAAGCTGGGATGGACCCCTCCGGGCTCTGGCCTTCCACGCCAGCGAGCTACGTGCCTGGCGGTCCGTATGGATAGCCCTGTCTGAGTGTGAAAACCATATCCTGCCTCACCAACGGGATTACGCTGGATTACAACTCAGCACATTCACCTCTCGGGCTGTAGCCAACAGCAAGCCCCAAAGGACTTAACGATCTTGTACAGGGGTCTAGGCAGTCCCTTTGGAGAGGGCAGGAAGACATTGTTCTCTCGGCTTGCAGCACACTCTTTATATTCAGATGTCTCACCTATTGATTTCCTTGCACAGATGACAGATGTCACTGGCTGCCTGTGACAAAGATCCCATTAAACCCCAAAAGCTACAATGAAGCTCTTTAAATGAACAATCCCAGCTCACCACTCTCCTTTTTCTCCTTCCCTCCCCCTCTTACGAGCTCACCGTTTTTGCACGTGGATAGACACAATGAGTTGGGGCCCCCCCTCGGAGGAGCATGCCTCAGTGAGCCCGCCTACCGGCTCAGCTCTTCTACTACTTTTTTATGTGGCAGCAGTGACAGTGGAGGTCTGGAGCAAATTCTACCTGCAGCATTTAATTAGGCAGTTCTCATAGAGCACACTGCTGGGAAGATATGGGCCAGGGGAGCTAGGACGGAGGACGGCAGACAGGAGGAGACACAGCTATCGATTCGCGGCAGTAGGAGAGAGAGAGACTTTGAAGGTAGCGGGCTTTAAATCAATGCTGAATTTTGGGTCTAATGAGACACCTGCATTCCTTTTGGCCGGCAAAAGGGCATCATAGCTCCAAATAACAGTTTCTCCATCTGATTGTTTTTACTCATAAATTCACTCTCTGTAGTTCAACAAATAATGAAGATCGATCCATCCGCACTTCGAACCTCTTTTATTAGTGCCACTGGAGTTTCAGCAAAGGCAACTTTTCTTTTTTGCACTTCGACTAGTTTTTTAGAGGTGGTGGCGTTGTTTTCCCTTTGTGCGCACAACACTTTAACCTTGAGCGTTCATTCATATTTCATGTCTTCTTTAGAATAGTTAGTCCATATCCCATAACTGTTTATTATATATATGTCTTTGAGATCATATTCTTTAAATCATCAGTTGATTGAAAAAGAGTAAATAATTCAAAATCTGTTTATTTGCCATAAATAAATATTTAACATTCACTGTTCCTGGTTTCTAAAGAGGAGAATTTTCACCATTTTATCAGAGTGAATACCTCGGGTGTTGGACTGTTGGTCAAACAAAACAAGGAATCTGAAAACATCACCTTGAGCTCTGTGAATCTTTGATGGACATTTCAATTCTTTCATTTTGTGCTGTTTTGGAAATTTGTAGACTAAGTGTATTTCTTGCTTTGCACCATAAAAAAATCTGCAATATGTTTTTTTGATATCACGCACTCTTCAGCTTCGTTTTATTGCCCGCCTTGCAGGTAAAGCAATCCTGGGTCCTCCACGGCTTTACCAGGAGCTGCAGGAGCTGCAACATGACCTTTCTGTTGTGGAGGAGGTGACTCTCCTAGTGGGCACACTGCAGGGGATGTACCAGGTACGTGTCACTTTATGTTACAGTTTTTCAGCAGCTGGACTGTCTCACAAAATGTATATCATCTAACATATGCAATGCAACAAAGTCAGCTGAAAGGCGAGATCTCATGCGTAGGTTTCTCTCAAACTCCGACTCTGCAGGCAAACCACTGAGGCCGCTGTTTGTTACATTTCTCACACCGCTGTCAAGGTTTTCTTCAAAAGCTCAAATTGGCCACGGATGACTTTCAAACATGCCACTCTCTCTTCCAAAACCTTCTTTCAGTATCAAAAAATACTTATGAAACAGTTCTTACAAAATATTGCCTAGAATATCAAAATGTGTGTATGAATAATATATGAAATATGGAATCTGTATGTGAGCTGTGAGCTTGCCTCAAAATAGCTCTTCAACCCCAATAACGCACTAAAAAAATCACAGGAGCAGCGAGGACAAAATTGTGTGCACAGTTAATTTAAATCGCCAGATGTAGTGCAAAGTAAGACATCAAGTGTGAATGGTACAAGGCTAATCATTTGAGGAAATCTCTTTCTGCTGTTCCCTCTTTAAGAAATTGCAAAAGAATCCTAGTTGTTTAAAATGTGATCAAAGAGCAATGTCATCTGCGTCCTGAATCATGAATTTATAAAAGCATGAAGCCCCCCGTCTATCTCCTCATCCACTCTGCCACAATGGTGGGTATGAGATGTTCCCTCTGATATGCCAGATAGAAGTGTCAGATTTGCTATGTTGCAAAAAAGAAACAGCGGCACCCCTCCTGTAGCGTCAAAATCAGGACACTTCCCAGTAGTCTGCCATTAACACAGTGAAAGTACCATACACTACAAAACACAGTCAGGGAGATATACTCCAGCAATCACCGAAGAGCCTCTCAGGCTAATGGTGGCACCTTTGCCTCCCTGCACTTAATGAGCACAATGTCCTCAGGAAGAGTGATATTGGCCTGGCACTAAATGACTGATTTTCACTTTCCACCCAGTTACAATATTGTCCGCCGAACAAATAGACGAAATACTTCTGCACAGCTCATTGACTTCAGAAAATTGATTTGATTCTGTTTGACTTGAGGCGCTGGGTTTTACTGTAGAATGGATGCCGGTGTTGAAGTACATTCAACGTTACATTGAAGGAGGATAAAAATGCCACAACCGTGCGGCTTCAAATAATACACGGCAGTTTTTTTTTTTTTTGTGCGAGCAGATGCTCATGTGCATGCAAATCAATATGAGAGAACATCCTCATAGCACCTCTCTGGATGGTGTGAATGTAGGCTGAGAAACAAGTTTTTAACTGTGTGTGTTTTTCCATCAAAAGAACCTGAACACCACTGTGGCCCAGGACTGGTGTCTGGCTCTGCAGAGGCTTATTCGCCTCAAAGAAGAACAGATCCAGAGCGCTAACAAATGTCGCTTACGCCTGCAGGTGCCTGGCAGGCCAGACAAGTAAGTAGTACCTCACATACAGATGTGCTCTCAGTAAAAATATACTTGAAGCTACATTTCTGAGAACATAAGTGACCATAACAGCAAAAGCAAAGACAAAAATAACAGAAAAAATAGAGTGGTAGTAACGCTAAATGTTTTCCTATGTTGGTAACTGATTTAAAAAGTTCCCAACAGTTTTTTCTGTATCTGCTCTAAGATCACTGGGCCAACAGGACACCCTGACTCTTTGCAAATTAGAGGCGAGAACAGTTTATTTTGTGTGAGTGGGTAATTACCCGACTCAAATTATTCATTTCCTTCTGCACTTGGATGAAGTAATGAACAGCCTCCACAAAATGTTCCTTTTGCAGGATTTAATTGTCGCACTTTTTTTTTGTTGCCTCGTTCTGTACCTAACAATGGACCTCAGTGCATAACTTCTCTGAAATTACCTTATGTTTTCAGTGTCTGTGCTGAGGAGGCAAACATTTATCATTTGGCAAAGTAGTTTATGCTCCTGCAGTACATTGCTGTACTTCATCTCCTGGTTATATGAGACCCTGGTGTACAGCACAAGAGCAAACTGCAATAAGTCAGTTAACAACCTTCAGAGTTGGGTTTTTATGTAAATATGTGTCTTTTAATCAGATTACTTAAAATGCAGAAGTGACTGCTAGTAACTTTTACTTTAACAGCCCAGAAACTGTTGTGCAGCTGAGTCGATATGAAATCCATAACAGTTTACCTTGTTAAATTAGGGATGTCAAAGTGATAGTCTTGCCTTGTTAACATGGATCCGGATAGGTGGAGTTACCGCTGAGTGACTGGATGCCTCCTTAAAGAGGAACAAAGATGGCAATGAGAGCTTAGAGTACTGAATAGGAACTGGGAATAGCAAATAATGGCAGATTATAATGGATCCCATTTTGTGGCTTCTGGTGGGGATAGGATGAAAAAATAAAAAGAGGCAGGGGAGGACAAAAAGAGAAAGATTGCAATAGAGAAGCCGGAGCCCTGCTGAGAGAGACCAAGCAGGAGCAGGAGAGGAAGAAAGAAAGAGTGAAAGTGAGGATCGACCTCCCCCATGAAAGACTTGGCTCCGTGCCGGCAGGGCAGTGGCAGTCAGAAGAGTGGGCCTAATGCTTCAGAGCCAGGGAGAATCTAACTGTGCCAAGCCAAGCTAAAGTGACAGCTTGAGCTGTGGAGCTTTGCAGATCAGTTCTCCCACATCTCCCAGCTTCCTCGTCGGCTGTCACACCAGGCCTGCAGGGCCAATCTGCTTACTCAGATGTTTGGTGGAGCCAGATGTCATGCTTACAAGAGAGTCCCTGAATTCCCCTTCAAGGGGTACCCTATTTGCTGAGTTCTTGTGATAACGTCATTAGCAACTGCACTGACAAGGAGATTTCCCACCCCTACATATGTCCAAGCTGTCGATTTGTGTTTAAAAACTTCAATGATTTAAGGAAGACCTGCACTGTAATCATACTTGAGAAGATAGCCAAGTTTTTCAAGGAGAGGTAAAAGATAACAGTGTCAGCCAAAAGAGCGAAATCTCCTTTAGGAAAAAAAAAGAACCAATCTTGGTTGTGTGATAGCAATCTAATTGAGGCTGGGCCTCGGTGTCGGGTGGCTGGACCGGCAGTGAGCCTTGGGGCTGGGGGTGACAGGTGGCACAGCGGGTGCCCAAACCATTCTGACACTACCCAGGGTGCAGCAGTGGCAGATTGCAGGGGAGAGCAGCGGGCAGACAGACTCTGTCTCTCACACGACACAAACACATCCACACAATTGCACTCAGACATACATCTTTTTTCCCCTGTTATCCGTCTCAGTTTTATTCCTAAAATAAAAACAATGTTCCTTCAATCTGTATGTGTGTGCTACATACATACATTCACACATGCCTTTTGCTTACAAAACAGCTCCACAGAGGAAAGCAGGCATCTCGGATGAAGAAGCACACACACACACACAGGGCCAGAAACACACATAAACAGATTCGCACGCAGAGTTGAGCCTTTGCTCTGCTGGTGAGTGAGTAGGACCGCAGCAGGGACCCCCTGTACTGAGTTGGTCGCCTCCTGTCTGGCCGCAAGCGACTCTCTGCAGTCAGGCAGCACATCACAGCCTCCACACTGCAAACAGACTGAGTACGTGGAGAGAATCCTGACTGCTGCCTCAAAGGCACCAGCCTACGTGTGACAGCAGTTCATTAACATCCTTTTTTACTGCGTCTGCTGGAGAAACCACAGGCATAGATATAGAGGCCATACTGACAAGCGATAGATACAAAGTTCAAATTTCATACTTAAACCAAATGTGTTTGTTGCTTCTGCCACCATTCCCACCACCACGGATGAAGGAAAAGCATTGTAAGCCTGAAGCCCCCTCTTTTTTTTTTCGGTCCCTTTTATGAAAGCTGTGCAAGCTACCTGCAAGGCAAGTGGCAGACCTTGACATCCTCAGTTGTGTGACTGATTCAGGCTGAATCCCCAGTTCATTCTAGCTGGAAGTTTTGTCCAAGCAGACGAGTCCCAAAGAGGCTCTGGAGACTCGTAATGACCTTATCTCAGTGTTTGGACAGCACAGGGGATTCTCTGATCGCTCCATGTGCATGAGGGGAGGTGTTGTGCTGTGGATGTGCATGGCAGGATCCCTCCTAAAGGGTTGTCCATCCAACTTAGGCTGCGGAGTTTAGAGACTCAGGGCTTCTTGCTTACTACTCTTGGCATGCAGCCTTCCAGTTTTAGTTTTATTTGTCCAGACTTTGAGATATCGACCTCTCAGATTTTCGCTTCCACCTCAATTCAATGGAGGTTAATGGAATTTGATTTGAGGTGTTCGCTGCAGTGAAAAATGACAAAAAAATCAGCAGCATCGTGTCTTTTCAGAAACGGTGTCGTTGTTATTCTGGATACTTTTACTTTTTATTCTCTGTTTTCTGAATCGATTGTTTAAAGGAACACTCTGACCTAGACTTGTCTCACAAAAATGAACTATGTCTCCCCAACTGTCTCTCAGCAAGACATTAAAGTGTTCGTCTGAAGATGAAGGAGTCTTCCTTTAACATCCATCACATCTTTGCACTTAAGTGTATAATGATATGTAAATGCACCACAACCTCTTTTTAACTGTATTAGCCTCATTTATCCAGAGACAACTTGCTGTTTTTGAGGCTGAAGCACCTACCGGTGGACCTAGGACCTTTGTGTAATGTGAGAAATTATTCTTCTCCTTTTTCTCTCTCTTCCATGAAGTAAAAGGGTCAGCTGTAGTGTTAAAGTCTGTGTTGCTGCCAAAACAAATTTGTATTAGTATTTTTTTCAAAAGGTGTCCAAATGAATTAATGCTGAAGCACTAAATACTCAATCACAGAGATGATAAAACACCATTAATGTACGTTGCTGCATTAACTTCTCTAGAAGTTAGCGTGTTAAGAAGAGAAATCCTACACAAACACCAGGTCACTGCCCTCTGATAGCCATCTGCTGCATAAACACTTAATATGGCACATAGATTTATGAAAGGTCTGGTATAATTCGATAAGTTAGCATAGATGTGTATGTTACAAAAGGTGCAGACTGGTGACCACCAAGTATTCACTGGTGAGCTACAGAGTGAAAGGTCAACCCGGGCTGACAGCATGTTCATTATCTTGAGTCATATACAGGAATAGTGTGTTAAATTGCTGTTAGTGACTCATTCAGTGACGGCGGGGGGTTACTCTGGATATAGACAGTTACTCTGGATATAGCTGTCTAAACATGCATTCAGACACCAATTCTTACCTCATGTTATTTATGCAAACAGCCGCAGTGCTGGCTGTGTGTGTTTATGGAAATGCTGCAACGTAACTGATTGACTGATCTCTAATCTTACCAGGAACTCTCGGTTATTTCCAGGCTAAGTCTCGTTCCTCCTGTAGAGAATCCCATGTCTGCTCATTTCCACTCTACTTTTTTTCCACGCAGTCCTGTCTGAGCCCACTTTAGGTCCATGTCTTGTAAGATTATTCCTTGACTGATTGTCAGAAACTCCTGTAGGGAGACCGAACCGTGTCCTTTAACTCATCTCACTATTTGCAGAGCAGACTTTCTCTCTGGCTGTTTGTTTTTCTGATGGGTGGAGGTGAACTGAAGGATGGGTGCATGACAGGCTGCCACTCAGCACTCACTCCTACATCTGTCCCGTCCTTGTGCATTACTGTCACATGTGTGCTTCGGCACTGACCTGCTCCCATAAATCAGCCGAGGCCGACTCCTCGCTTCGCTCCCCTTTTGTCCCCCCTCCCTCCCAACTCTGCCCTCTCCTTTTTTTCCTCCCCTCTCCTCCCTTTTTCTGACTCTCCTTACCTCTCAGCTCTCCTCATCTCTCCTCTGCTAGTATACCCGAGTCTAGTTCTCCATTCTGGCAGTGCACCACACCTGCACTGCGGCTGTCAATCAGCGGGCAGGAGGAAGAATCGCAGACTGTGCTCAGGTTAGCATGTTTGAGTCCGTGTGGGCATGAAGTGTTGCTTTAGGAATCCAGCCAAGTGAGTAGATGTATTCTCGTCACACACCGTCTCCCCCTTCTGTCTTTCGGCAAATTGCCCCTGCTATATTTAAGCAGCGAAAGGTATGAATTACACCTCTGTGTGAAAGCACCACTTTTTCAACATGTCAAGGAAGTTTGAGATCTTAGTTGCTTTATTCTGTTGCTGTCTGCAGTCTCTCTCTCTCTCTCTCTCTCTTTCTGCCTGTCTGTCTGCTTGTGTGTGTGTGTCTCTCTGCCATTTCCTCCCTCCCTCTATGAAATGAAAATGAATTTGCAGCGGGCAGCAGCAGGTATGACAGAAGCTGTGCGCTGTTCTCCACTCTATTACCTTCTAATGATGTCTGAATGTGAAATTGTCTTCCTTATGTGTGCCTGAAACCCCAGCCTTCCCCCCCATCACCACCACCAATCCATCCCCCTCTTCTTTTCTGGTGCTCTCTTGCACTCTCCTTTTCTGTCTCTCATCGCCTCAGAATCACTGCTGAACAGCCACACAGGTGACTGAAGCAGGGCCATTATTTTGGAAAGCTGCTTAGTGCTTTAAAAAGATGTCTCATCCTTAGCCAGACAGCTTATTTGTAGTTCCAATAAAGCCTGATCAATCCCGACAACAGAGTGCCCCTTTCAATGGATAGACACAAGCTGAGTCATTGCTAACTCAGGGCAAATGCTGCCAGTTTTACCTCAGATGGCTCAGCATTAACAAGTTATTTTATTTCAGTTGACAGGAGTGAGCGTCAGGTATTTTTAAAGAACGGTGTGACTTCCTCTAACAAGCTGACAAAAATCTGACTTAATAGAAAACGTTTCCATACAACAGGAGGATGAGTTTGTATTTTTCCCTACATTGCACATATTGCACATCTTCTGCAGGAGCAGGTGTAAAGTCCATCCTGTGTTTATTAAAAGTAGTATGCTGGTTTAAAGTCACTGGTTCTTAGTGGAGCCCGCAAAGAGAAAATCCACTTAAAAACACTCTGCTCAGGCAGGGACCTTGCATTTCGGGGCTCATTTTGGTATTGACTTGAGTATTGACTTGAGGTGTGTTTTTTATTAGCTCTTGCAACCCACTTAAATCACTCTCATAAGAACTCCTCATGGTTTTCTTTTGGTTTTTTCAATCTTTGTATCACCTGAAATGCAGGTGACCTTGATTTTTAGATGTGGCATTAAAGATTTGCTGATATCTGGTTTGTTGCTGGATTATAAATCAAGCTTTTTCAAGTTCGATATGTTTAACAGCATGTTTTTGTGTGCATTTTTATTCTGGGGTTTTTCTTTCTTTGGGTATCTTAGATGTCTCTCTGCTTCTTCACTTCTTAAAAAAACAGCTTGTATGATAAAAAAGACATGCCTTGTAGAAGTTTTCCATCAGGAGAAAGTTATGTGATCATAAAACTGAAATTAGAATTTATTAGAAACTTTTTGATCAAAATCTGCTGCTCAACATGGTGATTCTGACACACTGACCTATACTGTTAGCAATAACAAAAATAACCATGTTTAGGCATCTGTGCAAAAATTAAAAAATGACTTAATTAGCTCTTGATGTGCCACCACAAATGTTAGCTCACAGCGTGCTTCATCACAGGACTTCAGCCCCTGCTTGGCTCTGTGGACCGAGACATAAACAAAATCTGTCTCACACACCTGAGTACTGAAGGTTTGGCAGTCACAAAAAATTCAGGCTACATAAACACCGTTTGACTGACATTTATTTGTTTACCTCACGCTATGTAACTCAGTATTGGCAGGATACAATTTGTAGCTGTTTCAACTTGAGAAAAAGACCTGAGGAAGATAAAGTAGACACAACACCTTGTGGCTTGTGGTGAGCTTAGTGAGAGTTTTAACGGTTGCCAACTCAGAAGTCATCTGTGCAAGTTTCTTGTCTCCACATGTAATGACACAGATTTGATGGAAACTAGTCTAAAATGAGACATGAATAATAATTAGTTAAAAATGTATCACCTGGAAATTGAAGCCATTCGATTAAATTTAAAATGCAATATTTCCTGAAATAAAAAATGTGTCTCAAATAAAGACTGGAGTGTGATTGACACAGACATGTTGAAATCAAGGGTAAATTAACTCCTGGTGTCTGTTATAAGGTGTGAAAGCCATGTGAACATAATGTGCATCTCCATAACTTTTTTGAAATAACTTATACAATATAAACATGCTGTTTAAACACTTTAGTTTCCTGGATTATTAATCTTAACTTTTAATGTTGCATTTCAGTCCCTGTGGCTGTATGTGTCTCAGTGAAACTACATTTTGTGGTATTACCAGCATTACACAGTAACAAAACTTAAACAGGGAGAAGGAACCAGATTAGAAAACAAGTAGGCTTCATATTTAAATCCGACTAAATATGTATTTATAACCACCTGGCTCAAAGGCCCCCCTCATCATTTAAGGGAGATGTGATAAATCCTTTAGTTTAATACACACATCTGTTTTTATGAGTCAGCAGTTCAATAGAAGCAAATAAGATTACATTTAACTTTATGCTCTTTAAACAAACTCCACTGGCACCCATTTCTTTAATATTTTACTTCTTTAAAAAAATTGCCTAAAGGCACTGAGCGACAAAAACCACATTGGCAATGGTTATACATATTTTAGATTATTTTTGCATTATCATTTGCAATCTTGTTTTTATTTTGTTTTTGTTCTCAAACAAATCAAATTTATTGTTTTCTTTTATTTTTTTGCACTTTAATGTGAAATAAGCTGTCTCTGATTCTACATAAGACACACAAACAAATATGCACTTACACACATCTGTAAGAATCAGACAACATATTAACAGCTTGTAAAAATCACATAAATTACCACACAGGGACGGAGGCAAAATGTAAATTTCAGCATAAAAATGAGTGATCTGACATGTTACAAGGCTTTGAGCAAACTTTATATTCACATGATTTACCCTGAAGAGGAAAAAAAGGATATTTTTAAAATGTTGTTAAGCTATAAAAGATGCTTTCTAAATGCAAGCACAGATGTGCAGACATTAGTAAGCCGAGTTTATGAGACACAACATCTGACTCTTGAGAACTTTTGGTTCAGTGATCCTGTTTTCATTTGTTACACTTAAAATGCCTTCACCAACAGTAATCACAAAGTTTGTTTTCCTAGTGTACGAGGATACTGTTTATTAAGTTATAAAAGGTATGTTCAACCAAAAAGCTGTGCTGTGTAAGAAATGCTCACTTCCTGCAGGCTTTAACAGTATGCAGCTCCTTTGCAGAGGATTGCACGTTTAGTCACATTGACCCCATTGCTTTTACAATGAAATCCATCAGTGACCCTTTTTCAAGGTGAAAATCCTTCATGAAAACTTCCGATATCACTCTTCCACCAAATCACGTTACCTCTATCCATTTGTATGTTCTCCTTCTTTCTTGTATTAAAACAGTTAAAATTCTCTCAAAATATTATCTGTTTTTTCAGGCAGGGACATGAAAATTGTTTTTCACTACACAAAACAGCACAAAGATAGCAAGTTTTTTTTACGTATTTTTTTTAAAAAGTAGAAAAAAGTAGACTTACTTCTTTCAACAGTTGCATAAGCCTTCAAAGTTCAACAAGACACTCAACCTTGAAAAACCTTTAAAGCTATTATAAGACACTGTTAAGAAGGACATTGGCTTGTAAATCCTGATGTGGTCTCAAAACAGAATGTTTTAAAAGATTTCTCTCATTAAATAACCTGACCTCTTATACTCCATCTGGTTTCTTTCTTTCTTTGGCTCTTTTTTTTATCTCTCTCACACACAAACACACACACACACACATCTAAGATCTGGTCTCCTACTGTGTATGAGCTTGAATTGGCACCTAAAAACCCTCACTGATTAGAGCCTGTACTGGTTGAGTCTGATCCCAGCAGAGCCCACACATTAGTGGCATTTTTTAGCTTCCAAGCACACCTAGAAGCAATTTACTGTGACCAGGCTTTGCGGTCATTGCAACTTGCCCTGAATGTTGGTGTGCAGGCTGAAATCATAAAGCCTCAGCTTACAGGACTGAACCGCTGTAAAACTACAAGCAGGCAAGCAGCTGTTCTGGTAGAAAAAAAAAATATCTTGATGTATTACACTTAAATTCCCGTGAAATTACAAAAAATGTTTTCCTTTGTTGGCCCTCTGTTTCTTTGACTTTCTCGTTTCCTTTTATTTTATATAACACATTTAGAAAGTATGTCAAAAGAAAAAACGTTTGGACTGTTTTAAATGTGAAGCACTGCACCTCTCTGCTGTTTTGTGATGGAAAGCCCCCTGTAAATTCCACCAGATGTTCAGGATGAGGAAAGAGGGGATGGAAAAGCTACTGTCAGTGTCAATTTGCTATTTTTTTACAGCCTAACTTTGAACTCTGAGTCTTACACCAGCATTTTGAAACAGATTAAAGCATTGATACAAATTACAATCTCAAAACCTTTCTGAATTAGAAAAGGTACACCCTTAAAGATCAATGAGACATTAGCATTATTTCAGTGTTTTTCAAATGAAGGGTTTTATTGTATGTAAAAGATATTCCTGGAATCAGAATGTGTCACTAAGTTTGTGTTTAAGTTCATTAGGTAGACTTCAGCAAAAATCAATCTTGTGAGTCTATTTGCTGTTGCAAGCTAATTTGCATGGCAGATACACGCAACAAAATTAAAATGCAACACCTCTGTTTCTGCATTTTTCATGAATTGAATTAAAAAAAATCAAAGACTTTTTCTTTGCACGCTGAAGGTGAATTTCTCTCAAATTTTGTTAACAGATTTGTTAAAATCCCTGTTAGAGAGCATGTATCCTTTTCAGAGATAATCTACCTATCTGACAGGTGTGGCTCATTAAGATTCTGATCAAACAGCATGATTATTGCACAGGTGTGCCAATAAAAGGCCACTCTAAATGTGCAGATTTATCACAAAAGGCAGAATGCAGTTGGCATGCTGGCAGCAGGACTGTCCACCAGAGCTGTTGGCCCTGAATTGAATGCTCATTTTACTACCATGAGCTGTCAGTGTGGTTTCCTGGAACTCTGCAATACATTTAACTGGCTCCAAAACTGCAAATAACATGTAACCAAGCCAGACCAGCGCCTCCACATGCAGCTTGTTTACCTGAAAGATTGCCTGAGACCATCCACCAAGACTGATGCAACAGCCAGCCAAAGGCAGCTCACCTTCATGCTCTTGGTCCGCACCTTGGGCTTTGCCTGAATTCAGTTTGTTGTTGTAATTTACCTGACTTGGCAAATGCTCACATAAGTTTAATAATGACCTTTTGTTGTGACTACCCAGAGGTACATCTGTGAAATACACTGTTTTATTTGCATTTTGATAGACCTTACCTGTCAGGTGGATGGATTATCTTTAAGTGCTCACAAAAAACAAATTTTCCCAAATTATCTCAAAATTTGAGACGAATTAGCCTTTTGTGTTCACAAAAAAGCCTTTGATCCTTTACTTTAAATTGCAGGAACTTGTAGCATAAACAAATATTATACTGATATTTTTATTAGGTGTTTAAAGACATTTTATACTGTTTGAGCTGCATTACATTTTAACATAATGAAAACATTTCTGTTGAGTTAAATATCTGACAAGTCGCTAAAATATTGACTGAACCCATCTGCAAAACATTTCTTGATAGAATATGTAATTTGTTTTAAGCTAGTACATCCAATCTCCTCGTAATGCAGTATCTGCTTGTGCAGCATTGAAATTCTTCATGGTTGCATTCAGGCACTCAGAGCTCATGATTAAGGTTAGAAAAGATTACGGTGAGTCCACAGTGACCTGAATCTGATCAACATTTCACCAAAATAAGGATCTTTGCCTTGCCTCAACCAAATGTGCCTTTTTGTAAGCCAAACCAACCCACAGACCTCAGAATGTGAAAATCAAGCCTGTGCTCCAAGTGCTGCACTTTGTATGCCTGCCCTCCACCCCGACAGCCTCCCGACAAATCCACTGTGGTACATAATGTTCTTTAAAAAAAAGGTTGCCTGTAAACACAATCCATACAGTGGCTACGTTTGGAGAACATCCTTTTGAAAGACTGAGGAGATATGTCATGTAATTTCTAGGTGAAAGGACTGCAAAAACACAGACACAATCTCACATAAATACAACACAGGATTTCACAGTGAATGTTTGCGGCAGCCCCTCTGTTTTGTGTCAAAACCAAGCAAACACCAGGATCACAATTCATGTCACTGCAACAAAAAATCTCCTGATCAAATGATAAAATGACAAAAAAAGGGACTAAACCAGCAGTCATGTTAACATTATGTGCAGTTTAGTGAAGTTTTTTTAAAAACATGTAAAAAATTCAACATTATTACATCTGATGGGTGCATGAACTTGAGCCTGTCTGTGTCTTTGTGCTCATATATGTTTGTTCTCCTTCAGGTCGGGACGTCCTGTCAGTTTCATGGTGGTCCTCAACACTCCCAACCCCCTTAGTAAGATCTCCTGGGTCAACCGTCTGCACTTGGCAAAGATCGCCCTGCGTAAGCAAAATTACACACACACACACACTCACACACACACGGGCACACACACCCACACAAAGCATACACACACGGAAAGGATTACTATGTCATTTCTATTTAAACAGGATGATGTAATGCAATGAAATGTAATAACAATGTTTTAAGTCAGTAGCTCAGACACACCATCTGTGTTTGCTTCACTTTCTATTGGCTAAGTGCACAAATGGTGTTAGCACTTATATAATCAGAGGGAAAAAAGGAGACTCTCAACAGGGTTATCAAAAGTTTATGTGCTGAGGAAAAAAGGAAGCTGTTTGAACAATGTTAAATTAATAACTTGTTCTAAATTACCATCTATTTACTATGAAAATAAGCATTACTGATTAATCAGGAAAGATCATGTTGCCACGGGACTTAATGCTTTTTGAAAAAACATTCAGATTCCTTTAAATTGTGTTTTACAAATCATCTGTAAGGCTAAGTCTTCTTCTTTCAAATTCTGGATATCCTTTTGACTGTGGAGACTCGACAGTGGTCAGTTTTCATGGAGTAGAATAATGGCCAGAGCCTGCCCAGCAGGGAGCAGCACAGTTCTTTTTTATCTTCCTAACCCCTTTCCTCCAACCCCTGCCTTGTTCAGGCCTAAGCCGACTGTGCAGTCTGAACACGATGTCATATAGGAGGTCTTCCTCTCTGGGCTTCATCAATGTGTGCTGTCATCCAGTGGCAAAAAAACAGAGACAGCGCTACAGAGGACTTTAATCTGCTTATTTGGCCATGATGGCACACATATTCAACCCACTCACCAACCCCAGTCCTGTTTCCCTCTTCCTGCATCGCCTTGAGCATTCTCTCTTATTCTACACACTTTATTCTAAGTTTGTGTGTATTCACTATGTCTCGAAACACTGCAGTTGTGTGTAGCTGCATTTTTTTTTGTTATTATGCCCTCCCACATTTAAGAGAGCATGAAAAGCATTCAAGGATTCAGGAATAGTAAGTGGTTGTCTGAGTAGTTGCTTAAGCACATATCTTGCTTAGATGATTGGCCAGAGACATTCAACACAGATTTAATACAGTAGAAAATGTTTTTCATTACCCAAACATGAGAGGATCAGTGGCACTTAGGTTGAGTGCAGGTCTCGAAGTTTGCAGTTCACAGAAGTTTTCCTGAGGTGTTTGTTCTGCAGCTGAAGAGTCTCCATCCTTGCAGATTCTGTTTAAAAAGTACAACATGGAAAGAACACACTGGATTCATTTCCTGTACTTCTGGTCTACCTTTCACAGTCGGGGTATAGAGGCTCATGAAGGACGCAATAACATCTGCAGCCTATCTAGTAGAGCTTGCTGTATGTGGTTTGTGTCAGAGCAGCATCAAAAACATCAGGCTGAGAGCAAAGAATTCTGTGGCTGCAGCGAGGCGCAGCATCCCCAGCCTTCCCTCGTTGCTCACACCTTTATCAGCAACACAGCAGGCGTACTGATGAGGACAGCAGCATAGCTGTGCTTCCCTATGGCTGGCTGTGTGGACATGGGTGATATTCAAAGCCAAATCATGCATGTTATCCATAGCTTTCTTATTGAACAGGAGCCCCCGTGCTGCAATAATGTTTATGTAGACCATGAATATCAAGTGAGAGTCGAGGAGGGTAAAATGAACAGAGGAAGATTGAAAGTGTGACATTCTAATTTATTTGGCATGCGCTTGGGAGGCAGAAAAAAACCCCCTGC
>JAPZDY010000012.1:4611070-4644574 GCA_029783645.1 Ctenochaetus hawaiiensis
AGGTCTATTATCCTTAAATTATTCAATTAAAATTAAATAAGTAAGAAGTATAGTGACATTAACACTTTAGAATATGTGATTAAGTCAATTAAGATTTTAAAAAGTTAAAAAGAACTATGTTATTGTAATTATATATATATATATATAAAATTATAAATAATACTGATATCCAAAGCAGCACAGTGACACTCTGGCACTTATAGAATTGTTAATTCGCAAACAAATGTTAGAGACAAGGGGGGGTGGGGGCGAGTTGATAGATATCATTGATTCCCTTTGGGAAAATAGATCAGCACCAACCTGGTCAGGATGACAATTACATGTTAATTGTATTACACCCACACTTTGCCTTCCTATTTAACCAAATGTAATTACAATAAGCGAGTTGTTGATTTAATTTCACGGATGGCGTACTGTCACTGAGGCTCCCTCGTCATTGCAGGCGGAGGCAGGCCTGCCCTGTGCTCAGGGGAGACCTACAGTTGATTCAGCATTTCAAACGCACCGAACCATGCTCTTGTTTAGTTTGAAATGGGTGCCGTGCTCCGAAATGTCCCTGAATGGTGGACACCACAAATCGCTAATGTTCTCATGCATGATTTAGTGAGTGATTAGACATCACAAAACTCATTTTCCCAGACCCATCTTCACACCATGTTTATCCTGTTACCTCCATTCAGAGGGATCACTGCGATATCCCACTGCTGTACTTTGAAGCCTTCCCTGTGCCTCAGCGGCTCTTTTATAGACATTCCTGCATGCTGAATTAAATTTCTATCAATATTGCCCATTAACAATGCCTTGTTAATGCTATGATGTGCTCTTGGAACCCTTTTGCGGTTCCATAAAATGTTGCAGCCCATAGTTAGTGGTGGCTTTTGAGAAAAAAAGTCTAAGTGGAGATCGCTGGACCTTGGCAGGATGTTGAAGCTGCTCAGGTAGTCAGGCTTTGCATGATATAATATGACAGCCAAGCCTGATAAGATACATTTCCAGTAAACAGCATTTGTCACTTTCTGAGTGGATGTGGTGTAGTTATGAGGCCTTGAAATAGAGAGTGAGAATTACCCCATGGTGGTGCTTCGCCAGGAGCCCCGGGGTCCATTAATAACCTGGTGTGCCACTGCATCTTTTATGCCTCTCTGAGTGGCCCTACTGTTTCTGAAGGGTCTTCGTGAAATAGCCAGGAGCGTTGCCTAATTAATGGACTTTCTCACTGCAGAATTAATTGCTTCCTACCATGAAGTCCCAGCCCTTTCAGACAGGGTTAAGGCTGCAGACTTTGATGGCTCTCACAAGGAGAGTAAGAGGCCGTCAACTCATGAGAGATTGCTGCTAAGACGCTGGAGACACAAGCCAAGGAATGAGTATGTGCAGAGAGAGAGAGACATGTTGAGGGTGTTAGGAGTGTGTTATGGTGTGGGTGTGTGTATGTGTGTAAAGAGAAAGGGGGGGTACTTGAGTGGGGCAAGGGGGGGTGAAAGGATGATTGAGACAAGCAATCAGTCCCACTGCAGGGAACAGAGGGCAGGCAGGGGGCTGTTGCCTGTGGTTACACTGCTAAGTGTGGCGGTCTTTCTCTTTTTCCCCTCGCACGCGGATCAATAGATGAATGGAGTGCGGCTTGGAGGTTCTGGCGAACACTCTGACACGCCTTCTTAATCCACTGTGTGATAACCTGTGCTGATGCCGATGTATACGGCACAGGAGACAAGTGAAGTTGGGAGGGAGGGGTAAAATTCCCCCTGCTGCATGGGCCTTTTTTTTGGGGGGGGGGGGGGGGATGTGAAGGCTTTACCTTCATTATCCGGTGAATTCAGATTGCTGTGTTGCCGTGGTGACTGATTTCTATGTATATCTGCTCAGAACACACCAGCTTTGCCTCACGTGAAGCTCTTATCTTTTTTTGTTTTGTGCTGCTAAAGTATATCCATGCAATAAAGTAGCTGGAAAGATTTCTTTTGATAAGACTTTAAATATAAACATTCAATAGAAGCCTCCCACTCACACACACACACAAAAAAAAGACGTTCACTTTTGTATGTGCTGGAAGGATTTTCCCTTAGCCCTAAAATTAATCTGTCAGACAACAAAGATTATCTCCCTATCTCGCTGTGCTCAAACATGGGAAATGTTTATGATAAGTAAACATTATCATGGATTTAATTAACAGATCCCACACTTGCATTGATCCATGGGAAATATCAATTGCACTGGTGTATTTAATTAGTTTATATCTCTGCCCTTTGTGTCACTGGGGTTGATAGAGCGCCATGCTCTGCAAATTAATCTTCATCAGCAAAAGACTTGAAACAAAAGCATGATTGGAATAAGGAAATGGAGAAACTAAATCTGCCTGCTTAGTATTCCAACCCTACACCTTCACAAATGATGTTGTTATAGACAGTTATCGTACAGTAGCTGAGTACACAGTAGATAGAACTGACTTTAACCTTTAGCTTGCGGACCCTCATCATTAATAGAGATTGCTGTTAATCAACACTGTAGATAAACAAACTGCAGCACTGCTGAACTCAACATCCTCTCTCGTTTTTTTAAAGAAACACAAGGCGTGATGTTGCGATAGTTGTAAGTAGCACAATATAGAAGTGTAATAACACTTTTTCTTGTGTTTACCAGTGTTTCATCATCACAAGAGCTTCATTTGTGTGTGCAACTGTATCTCTGCTTTGCTGAGCTAAGTACGAATCTGACTCGCTCTGCATGCAGATAAATTGTAGATCATAAGGGACTGTTTATGTTAATGCACTTTAAGTCTGTGGTTACATTTTGTAACTCTTGTTTTTCTGAATTCTGGTTCTCTAATCCAACCCTTCACACATTTTACATTTAAAATATATTTACTTGAACTGACTTAAAATGATGTTTTTAACATGAATAGTTATTAAAGGCGCATATGGTTACATTATTTTCATTTAAACAGACCATAACATTTTCAAATATAATGTCTGAAAATGAATACACCTACAGAATATATATATTTTTCTGATATATTTTTCTCCAGAATATATTTTGTTCAGTTGTGTACTTATATTATCTAAAATTATTCCAACAATATGCAAACACAGAGAAGTCTTTCATTTAATTCAGGGTGACAGTTTGCTCAGTTCGGTCGCCTGTCGCTAGCGTTCAGTACCACCAGTCAGAATATGAGCTGGCAAACATGACTGAACGTAGTGTGAATAAAACTTAACATCAACTGGAGGCTGTTTAACAATGTAATAAACAAATCACATAATCCCATGCTACTTCACTGCATAATTTAACTGCGTATTTGTTTTAACTAATTTGATAGAGAGACCTCTAGTGGCAGAAATTACATTTATGATGTTAAAGGTAGAGCAGCCCTGGATCTGATGATGTTTAGGTCTGTCTCCCCTCAGAATATTTGATCAAGCTTTTATTGGTACTATTACATCATACACTAGTACCACCAATATTTAAAGCCATTTATCATCCTCTTTGCTTTCCTGCTCACTAATTTTTCATAGGCTTTAAACTGAAACGAGGTGATCAGGTGTCACATCTTACTGTTTGTGGAAGTGTCAGGTGCAGATGTCTTAGCTTATTTGGAAGAGCTACTAGAAGGTCATACAATAAATAAACTAAAAATCACATCACCTCAAACACATTTCTTAATCTTACTGATGTGTTTCAACACAAATGTGTGCCCTTGTTTTCACTAAATTATATTTTCTATTTTTTCAAAGTATTCCTGGTTGGACATCATTCCCTAATCTAGCTGTCTGCAGTCCACGCTGCAGCTGCAGATCCAGGATCAAAATAATATCACAGTTTTATTAGACACTGGAAATACAAGTTAGAAGTGGATGTTTATTCAGTTCTAAGAGCACGGACATGGCTCTGTAATGGAACAGAACCATCTTATTATTGGTTTAATATGTGCACTTGCTGCCCGATCAGGTGGCAGCTTGTTCTGTAAAAGCCCACCACTCTCCTCACTGTGAGCCAAGAGAAAAAAAGGGCAAGATGAGCATGTAATTAGAGCACTATGCACATACTAACAGAACTGTTTCATCCTATTTAACTTAATATATGTCTCAGCATGCATGTCTTTTCACTTGTGTGATAATGTGATGTATATTTCTTAGCAAACAAAGGCTTTTTCATATAGAATAAGTTTTACAGTGTATGTGGAGTCCATGTTCCAAGCCTTTACGTTTGACTAATTGGCTCCCGACATACATACCAACCAGTTCATTGTATTATTAGAAATCTGTATAACTCATGGTTTTGATTTGTATTATATCTGACTGTTGGCATTAGTGGTTTTGCTATGGTTTACTGCCCGTGTCAACACACTTCCGCTTTTTGACACTAATTGGTATATATTGGGAGCCACGGTAAATTACATGTCCTCTGCCACTACTTATAATCACCATTATGGGGCTGACATGAATGTTTTTGTTCTTCTAGTCAGTAAGTCCTATTTATGGTACATCCAACATGACTTGAATGTATTTGGAGGCAAAAACCACAGGGCTGTGCGCCAGGGGAAACAGAATAAACACATGAAATAAAACATATGAAATGTTTTTTTCTCAGTGATTTGGTCACTTAAGTTAAAGAATAATGTATTCTGGCAGTATTTTACAGATACTGACTTTGAGCAAAAAATGAACCTGTGTTATTGGCTTGGAATAAAAATATTAATAGAAAAATAATATAAAAATATTAATATAAATATAAGGTTTTTTTCCCCTTATTTTCTGCAGTTTATCAAAACAAATATAAAAACTCAAAAAATGAAGATGTTAAAATCTGCAGCAACATCTGTTGTGGTTTTTTGTTTTGTCTATGTTTAGGGGGAAATTATTTTGTAAATGCGGTGTAGCTCTGTGTGTGTGTGTGTGTGTGTGTGAGTGTCTGTATGTGTTGAGGTGAGTGGCCTCCGTGTCCCAATTTGGTGCCATTTTCAATTTAAGTCTGTGCTTATCATTTGTTCACCGTTATTCATCATCATTACTTCATGGCAAAGACTGAAGGTTAAGGCTAATTTGTGTTCTCTCGCTCTCACTTTCTCTTTCTGTCCTTTTGTGCGAACCCCAGTCATTCTCTCTTTGTGTATTTCTATCTCTCTGTGTACCTCTCATCTAACTAGACAAATTTTTGCTGCTTGCCACATTCAGCCAAAGAAGTCAGCTTACTCAAACGGAACATTATTTATGCTAATCTAATAATTAGCTAAAGAAAGTTGATGATTACTCTGGGGTAAAGGAAACCACTAGACCTGCTGCCCCACCCTGCAGCAATCTGCCCTCAATTAAAGTCTTTTAATAAGTGACCTCACACCTCTTTGTATCCTTGCAGGGGCTCGCTGAGAGATAGTCAGCCCACAGGCCAACACCATCCCCCACGCGGAAAAAAAATTAATTATTAAAGAGCACTCCACAACTCAAGATGAAATACAAACGACTAAATGATTTAAAACCCTCATAATTATTGAACCCAGTCTTAACAGCAACCTTGCTCGTAGCAGTGTGGCACTATTGTGCGAAAGGTGATGTAGTTAAATGGATGAATTATACTTAAAATCGTTTCTTTCACAGGAACCATAATCAAAATATAATGTTTCCATAAAAAATTCATTGTTTTTAAATATAAACTGAAATTTCATCATTAAAAAAAAACAAAAAAACTCCAAAATTTAAGTATGAGATTTACACTCTTATATTTTAGCAAAATAAGATCACATACTTGTAAAACGTATAAAAAGTACATATATTAAAATCAAGAACACATGTTACAGGCTTAACCCATTGACAGAATGTTAAATATTAAACAGAGCCACTGTGTCCATTGGTTTGTGTTACTCTTCTGAAGTCCCCAGCTTAACATGATTATTGCCGTCTTATTTTTGTGGAGGTTGAGGAACAGAGGGTGGAGCTGGAGTGAAAATGCTTTGCTACTAACGACTGTGTGATGTTTATTTGACAGTCAGAGGCTACTGTCAATTAAAGTGACCAGGGCCTTAATTATGCATGACTTTAATCCTTAGTAAAATTTAAACATGTGAGTTATTTGAAAATCATCCCCATTCAGTGGGAATGTATGAAAAATTGAGTTAAAGATAACAAAAAAAAATTGTCCTGGACTGTAAACATGTTTATTTTTGCCTTAAAGTTAAGCATTTTGATATAAGGCATTGACTCACTTATGTAGTCATCCTCAAGTGGCCATTCAAGGAACTGCACTTCTTTACTCTGAGGTATCCGCTTTTTTTTTTGGCTTTATTGGCTTTTTTCACTGTTGGAAACACAGAGTATGTGAATGAACTTATCATTGTTGTCATCAAAAGACAGAAAACAGATAAAAAAATAACATCTAACAAACAGCACAAAATATGCTAAAATTTATGTCATAACACAAGACACTTATCCTTGCCTTTTTATTCTTGAACTGAATATGAATATATTTAAAAAAAATAGCTCCATCCCTGTCCTTGAACATGTTTATCCCTTCTTGATCTGTATAAACAAGCCTGTTTGTTGGAAACATTTGTAGATTTTTTAAAGATTTTCTTGAGTAGGAAGAGAAAATAAAGAAACAAGTTCATGTCGAGCATCAGTGAAGTGATGTATCTGTGTGGCCTGAACAGAGAAATAAAAGCTATGTTGCAGCCTTGGTGCCGTGTGTCAGTGTGAGCTCATCTAATTGGCCTTTAATTGCGCCTCTGCCTTCTGCCTGCCACAGAAAGACGAAGTAAACAATACTCTTATCAGACAAACTCTGCCATCAACATTCACTAGTGCAGATGAGTCCAATGCATATGTGATAATGCCAACCACGGATTTAAAATGTAGCTTCTTCCAAGGTAACATATGCAAACAAACCAGAAAACAAATTTTAGCAGGCTGTTAAATTTCATGCCCAATTTAGTTTCTGTAAATTGAAATTTATGATTACAAAATGACATAACGGGAGTACACTGGCAGATTTGCCTTGTCAGAGGTGCACCTGTTGTAAGGCTCATGGCTGTGAGTGCTGAGATGGTGCACACACACACACCAAAATCCATTATTATAACTCAAATCCAGCAGTTGCATATTTTCCTGCTGGGGCTGACTCTCACTGTTGATTAAGTGCAGGTTTAATCACTGTTGAGACCCTGTGTTGGCAGTACATGGCCTCGCTTCCTACAACAGGGAATAAGCCTCTGGCTGATTATAATATTCACATGCTAATAGCACCATTCATATTACATACCTGAGGGAGAGAAATGTCTCTCTGATTTTCTTTGACGTAGCCTGGAGGGAGAGTTTGTAGCTGGGCTCAACTGTGAGGGTGAGATGCATGCTGTCACTGAGTACAACAACAAAACAAGCTGATAAACTACAACATTAAGTTATTACCACCTTTGTGAGAAGAAATAAAAAAGTCTGTCTGTATTTCAGGAGAGGAGAATTCACCAGGCTGGTTGTGTGGAGAGGACGAAGGGAAGACCATGGCACCGTTATGGTGTCCGCTGCTCGCCTGTCACATGCCTGTGTTTGCCACAAAGTCACCAGAGAGGAAGGTAAATCTGTCGCCATTATTACAAGACAAAGATCTTATTTTCAAGAGAAAGGTTTAACAAATATTTATTAGTTTCAAACAGTCTAAATCTGATTGGCTGTCATTCAGTAGGTACATGTTTTTAATGGAAGTTATTTGTATTCATAAGCTCAGTATTTGCATGTCATGTAATATAAAATCAATGCAAAATGAAGCACAAGCTTTCCAAACAAAGGCTTGTGTCAGTCAACGCAGCGACCTATCAGACATTACACACACACTGTCACACATAAAAGGGCACAGATGGAGAATTACAAAATCTACCAGCCAATTTATGCCAGCAGTGTGTACCTGCACGTAGAACTAATAAAACAAAGTCTGCAGTATTTAAGCAAAAGGCTATTTTCTTAGATTAGGTAAATATGTGATATTTTAAGGGAATTGCTGACATTCTCACTCTCTCTCAAATGCACACGTAGTGCAAACACAAAGACACACACACATATTTAGTACTTTCTTTCTTACCAGGGAGTGACATTTGGCAGATTTGTGGTTTTTAATGGTTTCCAATTTTAGGTTTTTAATCCAAAAAGTGGAACTGTTTGTTCTCTGATTTGCATCTGAAGCATTTGATGACACGTAAAAACAGAAATTCTCTTCATTGTTGTTTCTTTATCAACTTCTCATTAAAATATTGTTTTGTGACCTTCACATCCTCTGACTGCGTCTCCCCCTGGGAGGTTTCCTCTATAGACCTCTTAAACCCTGTGATCTAAAGCCACATTGTTCTCTTCAAAGTATCCGAGTAAAATCAGGAGAGTCTGATTCAACAAATGGGTCTGCTAAGCTGCTTGTATTTGACGCCACTGTGGCTGACAGGTTGAGCAAATTCACTGGCTGCTACTAAAAAATCACCTGCATTTGATGGATGGCAGGTGCTATTTATCACACTTTCAGGAAGAGGATGTAATGGTAGTAAATTACTATTAATGATCAATGTAAGATGAGTTAGTATGGACCATATGTCGGCAAAGACGGTCTATAATTTAGTAAACACTAGACATAGGTGAGGATGTGTTTTTATGGATGAATCAAAAAATCAAAGTATATCATTTTAAAGTGCAGAATTGCAATGTTGTTTCGACATTTTATTACTTTGATTGAAAAACTATTTAACGTAATTATAAAATAACTAGACAGGACTGTCTGTAAATATTGCCCACACACTGACTTTATGTTTGGAAAGTGAAAGTAATTTTCACTCAGTCAAACATGACATCTCCTTGACCCTGATGACAAACTGTCAATAATAAGCCAACCAGATGCAGGAGCCAAACTTTGTGTTCCTCAGGCTGCCTCCTGCCTCCTGCAGTCGACTCAAACACAAGAGACAGTGACGGCTGCTAGTGATGGAGACAGAAAACTAATGCGTGAGGGCAACACGCCTGTGGTTGAGGTCAACCTCATAAAGTGCATCGATAACGGCTCATTGAGTGATTCCTTGGTGAGAGAAAACCTTTACTGTATCTTGAATCAGTAATTAAAATCAGCGACTACCAAAAACAGTCAGTTTCATGAGAAAAAAAGGGAAAAGAAATTCAGGATCAGAAATCATATTCTTAAATTGATCAGCTTGACCTGGATAGATATGATCACTATAAACAGTTTCCACCAAAATATAAGAAATATAGATGTAACATCATAATAATTAATTGTATGTTTTCTCAGTATAAAAAAGTGGCCTCACAGTGAGGAAGCAATAATGACTTAAATATGATGTAAGGGCGGCTTTTTGATTCTCTGTATTCAGTGTCATTTATTTTGATGCATTACACTAATACTACTAATACTAGTATTAGTAATAATGAAATATTCAGGAAAAATAGATTTAAGTGAAAGATTTAAGATTAAATTGATTTAAGCTGGATCTTCCTTCTGTTGCTGTCACATTAAACATTCACATCACTACATCTTTCAGAGCTCATAATTTGCACTTAAGATGCAAAAATTTGACGTGTTCAATGTTTATAAAGTGTCAGTGTTTATACTCAGGAAGCAAAGTGGCTCCCTTTGGATCAATCTGTCAAGGCCATTTGACTTTCACTGACGCTAACTTCTCCTCTGAAGCAGCCGTTCGTCTGTGGTGGGGATGGGATCCTTATTTTAATGCAGATTTTGTGTAAAGACATCATAGTGTCATTTAACACAGTCATTTCCCATAGAAAGCAATCAAAGCCCGCTTGCCTTGACCTAACAGCTAAAAATACATTGTCTCAGCGATGATCTCACTCAAAAATACCTAGACTATTGGAATTACAAGGTGACATGAGAGCATCCCCTTTAAAATGCCTGCTGAAGAATTTCGATCAATACAAGCTGTTAAGACCTAGAAGCCTCCAATAGATCAAATAGTCAGCACAGGTGAGAGATAGACTAAAAGGGTTTTATAAGTCAGTGGAAATGGTATGAAATCAATTTGCAAGGGCTGAAAGATAGTATTTCCAACCACATTTCCTATTGTTATAATGTGGTTATGGGTCTTACCGAGCGAGGTATGTGGTGGGGGAAGCCAAATTACCATGGCCACCAGGGGAGGATGTTATAAAGCCATCATGCAATTATCTTAATGGCTGTAGGACACCCAAGCATAAATCAATGTTCCAACATTAGATTAAGACCTATACACCAACCCATAGTCTATTAGCCATGCGGACGAGAGAGGAAGGTGAGTCGAAAACAGCATCCAGCAGTGCAGAAATGTACCTCTGACACAGTGGGGGAGGTTGGGGGGAGGGATTTCCCAAAAGATCTCAGCAGACAGTCAGGAGTGTTCTGCAGAAGTGTGTTACACCTGACTGGAAGTGGAGCCAAGTCAATTAATATATTTAGAGCCAGTGGGACCCTGCAGTCTCTGAGGATCTGCTCATATTCTCCACAAAACAAATGAAGCACCTGAGCACATGAAGTGAAGGGCATGGCAGCGTTTCAACACAAATATGGTTTCCCACGAATTTGTTTGGCTCTGTTTACTGGGAACTATCAAACTGAGCATGTACGTTTTTTTACATTAGATACTGCTGTGAAGAGAACTGTGCTGGTTGCTCGAGTTATTTAAGGTTTAAGTGAGAGTTTGGAAAGGGAAACGTCTATGCTTGCATTGCTGTGTTTGCAAGTACATGCTCATACATGTCGTCTTGCCTTTTAGTGTGTCCTCGAGTTGCATTTTTCTCTGCATTTGATTGACTGCCTGCTATGGCTTTGCACTTCTATGCATCACAAGAATGTATATGCGATAGGAGTAGGGCCTTGGTATCAGAAAGCCGAAGAGGTAAGCAGTAGTATTTCTTTTCCTTTTTTGACTAAAGAGAAGGTAGCATTAAATGGAGTGACTTTAAGTCCTTCATGCAGAGCAGACTATGATTAGGGGCTTAACTCAGCAGCGGCTCCCCTCTCTCTCCCTGTGTCTCCATCTTTGCCTCAGCCGCTGCCTCTGGGACACACACCCCTTCTCTGTGCCAAAGCTCCGCAGCATCTCTTTCACCAGCTCTTGCAGCTTCTCTTGGCAGTCTGAGTTACAGTGAGTAGAAAGGATGAAGAAAAGGAGGCAAAAAAAAGAAAAAAAAAAGAAATCCCAGATTAAAAGAGATGTGGCCAAAGGGGCCGAAGCCATTTCCTACAGAAAATAAAGTTCTGAAGCAGCGTAGCATGAACAACACGCACAGGTCACCTTAGGGAGCTCAACCCTCTGCTGCCTGTGTGCAGCCTTGTGCGCTCTGGTCCACTTGGTGGGAGCTGGAGAGGGGTACTGGGTGAACTCGATGGGCACCAGAGATAAACCTCATCACAAGTCTGCTGAGTGAAAACAGCAGGGAGAGACGGAGTCCTCTCAATTTATCTCTTTAACTTTCTCTTTCTCTTTCACTCTATCTCTCTCTCTCTCACACACACACACAGAGTCAGGCACGATCCTCCTTGATAGACAAGCCACATTCTGCTGGTCCTTGTTGTTTAAAGAGTCAGTGCACGCTCCGTTTCGGTGCCCTCTCTGCCATTTTGAAAGATGAAACAGAGCAGATTTGGCAGTTTCCCAAATGGAGGGTGTGGGGTAGTTGGGTTAAGGGATTAATGGGAGAAACTATAGCAGAGTAACAGCTGAACAAGATTTCTGTGCAGTAGAATCAGCTGTTAAATGGAACGATTAATACCATTTTCTGCACAAGCAGCATGTTTCTGCATGATGTCGGTCCATCAACAGAGTTGATGCCAAATAATTTTAGATGAAAAGATTTAATATCAGCAACTCTCTTTGATTGAATCTTTGGCTGAAAAATGTAATAAGTTCAAATAAGTTTCCAAACATTTTGATCATTAATTAATTGTGTAAGTCATTTGTCGAGAAAAAATGCTGAACTTGAGCTAGCTATATCTTTTCTTAATCTTAGAATTTACTGCTTAGTTTTTGCAGATTGAATATAATGGGGTTTTAAGTTACAGGTTTAAAAAAACAAGCAATTTAAAGATGCCACCCTAAGTTCTAGTTATAATAATAGTTGCAATTTTAAAATCAACACTTTGCCTTTTATTTTGTACATCAACTCGCTATTCCAGCTGACAATTCTGGGAATAATATTCACTTTTTCCACTAAAAACCTTAACAGAGGCATTTTGCTGGCATGGATTGTTCAGTAGTTACCACAGGTACGTATTACCTGAAACGTATCAAATCTGGACAACATACAGTGTTCCTTTTATCTCCCTGTTTGACTGTATGAGCCTGACAGAGTTTCATCTGTTTCTTGCAGTTCTGTTCAGCAGGATGTGTTAGTCTGACGCCTGGAGACCAATAATGGATATATTTATGAAACCCAATAATATGACAGCTCAGCAAGCTGTAAAACAACATTTGATGGCGTCACATGGTGCAGTGGGACCAGAAGGGTTTAAATTACTTGCCTGTCTCTATCTAGGACATCTATTTTCCCTGTGCTCTGTGTTTCTGTATAATCGTTCATTCAGCAAAGCTCTGAAGAAGATCAATGCCGGTTTCCTATCCTGATCTAAACATCCTCAAAGAATTGTGCATACTGTATGTGTGCAGTATTTTATGGTGAGGGGACAGGAATCCCTTGGCTGCATAATGATTCACAAACGCCTCATATCTCCTCCAGTAGGAAAACACCTCATCCTCTGCAACTCTAAAAGGTTCTTAAAGATCCGAGGCTACAAAGACTTTCAAAAATAGTAAAGGAACATGTTAGCAGACTCCGTTTATGAGGCATTAGGCTAGGACAGGGTTGAGGATGGCTGCTATGCCAGAGCTCTCATAATACCTTGGGGGATTTCATCATGTATGCTTTGAAGTGCGGAATGACAAACTGGAAAAGGGTTTGAGCTGCATCAGGGTTAGCTTCCTTTCTCTTTTTCTGAGAGGATTAGCTTCTGTGTCTCAGCTCAGAAAAACTGCAAAGCCTGGCCACATCTCAGCCCTAATTCCCCTCCACAAGTTTACATAGATGGCACAGATCACCACAATTATTATTTATGCACTTATGTGTGTCTTTTTTTATTGGAGGGAGTGTGAGTCAGTCTCAAAACCCATTAAACATGTTATAGGTCATTTCTGCCTTTGTCATGCGGTGAAATCACACTGTACCAGGTCACTGGTGTCTGTGCTTGTTTACATGACTAGCTGGTGCTTTTGGGGTCATGTTGTGCACGTCGCTCTCAGTTGCCGTGTTATCCATCTTCTCTGCTGATGGAGTGATAAGAGAGCAGCACCGCACATTCAGCCGGCTGCATGGAAGTGACTGCTTGTACAGAAAATTAGTTCGTTGGAGTGACATCCCTGGTAGCAGCAAATACACTGTGTTCATGGCTTTCATGGCTCAATTCATAGCATTCCACTTGATTTATGAACATAATGACTCCGGGCTCTTTCCACCAAGATGAAGAAAGACCCTGTTTGCCTGTGTATGTGTATGTGGCACACCATAGATAAGATATTAAGTTATGAAATATAGATGAAAAAGGAAAAGGACTGTAAAATGGTGGCCTTTCCCTGGCCTTTTTGATGGTTTATTATTATAATTTATTGCCATAATTATCATCGATTTTAATAATATATTTGTAGTCTATTTTTAACACATGCATTTGTTTACATGAAATAAACAAATTGACACCTTATGCAATGCTTTTACTCTGTTTTTCTTGGAGGTCGTTCGCTGCCTTTCAGAGTAGCAGATATCAGCAGCCTCTCTATTTGCTGAGAATAGATGCCACAGCATGAATTAAAAGCTCGCTCTAACACCGTATCCACCAGGCGTAGCAGTTCTCTTTCTAACTCTGCAGTAACATCCTTCTGGCATCAAGAAAAACACAAACAGTGGGATGCACAAGCTTGAGCGTGATTGGAGAGAGAGCACACCATTCTCTCTCTCAGACCTGATCCTTATCAAGATTGCTTTTCTTTGCTTATTTGAGATTTTGGATAATCTACAGTATACAAGCTTTTCTGTAACCATCACGGTCAACTGAGCCGTTTTGATGACCAACAGTGCTGACGGTGCTATGCTCGGTTTCTCAATTTGGTTGTTTTGGCTTCATCATCATCTTTTCCACAAATTATGCTCAAATCTTTTTGCCAGTATGCCATCTCTGGCCACCCACCAGCTTCTGAATCTAGGGGACATGTTTGCTATGTTTGCTTCCCTATAAATCCACAAAATACCAAGTTCATAAACTGAACATTAGTTTCTCCATGATGTTTACTTTCAGTGCAAGGATGGCATGTAAGACTTTGGAGACTACCTCACAGTATAAACCATGTTTTCAGAACATATGCAGAGATTGTATTTAGGATGGAATTCAGTGTCTCTTGATGAATTTTTATTTTATGAACTGTGTTTGTTGAAATGCACTGAGAATCACGCATAGAGAATAACTTTCTTCATATCTTGTAAATAATAAAGCCACTCTTGCACTTCGGCTAGACTGAATGCTGTTTGTGCAGTGGGTGCATCACAGAATCCACCCTTCTACTGGCAACACCTGCAGCACACCATCAAATTGTGTAAATCATAGGCAAAACAACACTCTGAGCTTTCATTTTTTTGGATTGTGTCTTCAGGTTTTGATCCCAGCAACTCTTTCACCAAGTTTTGTGTAATATTAGTAAGTTTACAACCTACAAGACTATAGTAGGCTGAGGGATGAAGTTACTAAGCAACTGCCTGCTGGTATTGCAAAACAAATGCCAACAGGATGATCAATGCTCCCAAACTGAACTGCCAATAAGCCAGAGTCATTTCCTGTACATCAGCAGTTTAAGTTTAAACAAATATGGACACTTTATGACTGTGTGAAAGGCCCATGCACGCTCTATTTAAAATATGTAGGGTAAATTGAAGATGGGCCTGTTTTTACGTTTGTAGAGCGTATTTCAATCACTTTGACTGATTACCATGGAAGCATAGTGTTACAGCAGCCGATATGTTAGGTGTTTAATTTAGCCAGAGGGTAAGACATAGCAGCTTTTAAAACGTATCCCAGTTCCTCTTCACACATGCAGTCAAGTGCTGCTCATCCTCTGAGTTCAGAGGTGGCAGACAAGCGTTTGGCATGCAGAATATGAGAATGCAGGAGGAAGTGTCAATCTAATATCTCTGTGTGAAGCTGGATCACAGCAGACCTGTCGCTGGATCTGATACTCCTTGGCCCCTCTGGTCAACGCGGCTCGGCTCAGGAAAACCCAACTGCAGACACTCCAAGCTTGTCACTGTCACAAATACAGGGGGCAGTGACAGCGCACAAGCTCTGACTGCTTAACACTGGCGATCAAAGAGGACCTCTCGCTAAGGTCAGGGCAGAAGTCAAACTTTGGCATTCTCAGAGAACAACTCTGAGGGAGTTGTGACAGTTTCCAACATCTTGGCTAATACAACAGGAGTGTACAGAGGTCAGGCTTTCTTCTTTGTAGATCTGGATCTCTACTCTGCCAGTGCAAAGCAGCATCAGCAGTCAAGTTTATTGAACCCAAGTAATGTTGTGGAGGTACTTTCAAGCAAAAAGCAGCAGCTGACGACTGTGCTGCCTTCCTTTGCAATAAGTTAAAGCCCTACGTCAGCAGCAAACACAGATGCAAGAACTGCAATCATAAGCACCTGCGAAATAAATGTGAAGACTAAAATATTCACTCAAAGACACAAGGTGTTTAGAGCTTAGTGGATTTGTTTTTTTAATAGTAGATGACGTTGATAACTAGAGCACAAAGGTGTTTTATCATAAATGAAAACCAAGCTTACCAACACTACAGTCTCCCTCCCTGCAAATGTATATTGGCTAGGACAGCAATACTGGTTGTGCTTGCGGGTACAATAGGCAGCAAAGTTGCTGCTGTGTACGTATTAAAATGAAGGGAGGTGTATTGACATAAATAGTGCAAACACCCAAGGGGCTGTGTTAGCATCAGAATGCTAATGTAGTCGTGTCATCATTACATCATGTCTACCTAAGCTTTTAATTAATTTACTAAACAGCTGGAACAGGGACGGTGAAAAGGATTTGGGATTTTTAATTTGCTGCTGTAATGATGAGATCAAGGTGGTTTTATAACCGCTGAATCCGGTTTTCACAGTTAAGATGTGTTAAATAGATTTATTTAATGGATGTAAGTTTGGCTTCCTTATGAAAATTTACATGGTAATTATAAAGTAGTTATAGGCTTTGCACCACATGAGCCTGGCTTCAATTTGGTGTCATAATACTTCTTGCCTATAGAGGGCAGTGCAGTGCCTAGATATATTTATATATGTATATGAGCAGAGATGACACACCCACTGCTCGACAGCCGGGTCATTTGCACAGGGCCTGATCTGTGGATGTGACAGTTAACATACTAATTACAGGGAATCATAGACACTCTAGCAATGCCTCAGAGTGGAGTCCTCCTTCTCTGGCCCTGGGTTTTCTGCTCACTCTGTACTTGTCAAGATAGCATGCAGGAACAAATTATGTACCCAGAAGGGAAATCCTGCAGATCTGCTAAATGTGCTAATTCGGTCACATTCTTCCTCTGTGATTATACATCAATGTGGAGAGGACGATAGGAAAAAAAAACTGCATTAACTCAAAAGGAAAAGGGAAGAAAGCCCTCTCTTCTCTTTGATTTCCTATTGTAACAAACCAATCCTGTCTGTTGCAGTGATATGTTCTCACCCCATCCTCTATTCTGCTAATTAGTCTTCCTACTTGCTTTCAAGACATGGACAACTACCACTCTGAATGCTGCTTAATTTATTGTTGTTGGCCAGTGTTAGGAGAGTTAAGGGCAGGTTGTCACTATCCACTGCTCTCTTTTAGAGTAGGTGCAAATGTGAACTTTTATGTGATTTAGAAAGTGTTTTTAAACAGTTTAATTGCTGCATATTAAAACTAATGAGTGGACCTCCTCACTTTTTCCAGACCTGTTATGAAATGCCAACTTGGGTTTTTAAGTTTTTCAAAGCACTTAAATCGAGTATGAAACATAAAACATTTCTTTTCAAATATTAAAATACACACTTGCAACACAGAGCCTTAAAGTGCTATGGTTGGGCAACCAGATTAGTATTTGTGAAACAGTTGTGATTTGTGTTCGTCTCATGTCGTGCCAAACAGGCCACCATTGAATTAGAATGTGAGGATTGTAAGGGGCAGATTCAGATTTGGGAGGTGCCTCTTGATGTGCAGAGCTTCCTTGGCAAAAGTAGATGCACCCGCCACATGGTTGGGTCTGAGCTGGCAGAGGAGCTTCCTTTGTTCTGCGTTTCCTGCCATCTGATATTAAGGATTATAGAAAGCCTTGTTCACTCTTGCGCCCAGGTTTTCATCTCGGACCCCATGTTGACAAACAGTTGTGTCAGTTTGTGTCTTTGAGGTGGGTAAAGATCGCTCATCCAAAGCTTGCCTCTGCGCTTTTTTTCGGATGTCTCCTGTCTCTGGCACAAGGGAAGGCAAGATGGAGGAAGTGATTGACTACACAGAGAAGTTTTGGCCCGTAGTCCTCTTTTGAACCCATTAATGCAGGGGCAGTACACTGCTTTCATCCAGAGTTGGAACTGCCATGGCCGCAGGAGTCAGCGGTGTGTGGATCTGAGTGTGTGTGCGTGTGTGTGTGTATATATATATATGTGTGTGAGCAGAGAGGGGGCATAGCGACACAGTGAATTTGCATCACATTTGTTGGGTGTGTTGCAATCGTTCAGCTAGGAGCGGTGAAGGACACGAGGAAGAAAATCTCAGTCGAGTCATGAATATGAGTTTGTGATGTCCTACCAATGTCAGGCTGTGGCTCTGAGCACTGATATGCATAACCACTCTCCAACTTCATTCCACTTATTGCTGATATGATCTGTGGCATAGCCAGGGGAGACAGGGAATCGTTACTGTACAGACAGTGGTTATTAAATTGAAGGAAATGTCCCGAGCTGGTTTTAATAATAAGCTGATAGCCATATGTTTTCGCCGCAAGTCCTAAACACCTCCAGCAAGCCGGACATGGGCCTATGAAGAGTTAAAAATCAGACTGTCTACTCAGCCCTCACGTGCAGATGGTTTAATCTTATTGTCTTCAAATGACTTTGAATATTGCGAACGTAACGCAGGCCTGCTAGCACAGCAGGTGGTTGGCCCTTTGATCTCTGCTTGTATATGCTGCAGGAATTTAAATCACAGGGTGACATCCAGCTCATGAAATCATAACATGAACAGCAAGTTTCAACTTTGATCCTGTTGTCCTTTTGTATTAGCTTCATTAGACATGTATTGGAAAACAGATGATGGGCAAACATCATTTTGCTGTCCCTGTATTGTTGTGTCATCAGAGTGTGCATGTACACAAACAATGTGTGGACTAAAGTAGCATGTCATTTATATACTTTAAGTTTCTGGATGCATCTTTTTTTGAGAATACACTTTATTTTATTGTTTGTTTGTTTGTTTTATTAGATGCCCATTAGCCTTTGTGAAGCAGGAGCTATTCTTCCTGAGGTCAACACTATTTTCAATTAACAGTACAACCATACATAACACTACAAAACAAACCATAAAGAAATGTAATCATGATACCAAATACACATCACTGTAAAATAAAACTATAACATACTTACACAATAACATACTTAAAGTACTCACATTTACCTTTATACTTACAATCCACACACCCAACACTACTCAAACAAAAAAAAAAATAAATAAATGTAACTAAGCTAATCCATCGAAATCCAATGAATCTGCCATAGGGGACGTTAGGACCCTAATCCAAGGAATATTAATTTGCAAAGTTCATCAACTAAGTTTCAATTATTTAACTTATTTATTTTATTGATATAAATGGAAGGACAACGTAATACAATAACACCTGTTAATGAAAAATGATATGATTCAACAGCTTCCGACATCAAAAGCAGTTGAATTAACACCTCTCTAAAATAATTTAAACACAAACTGTGTAAATGTAATATGGGATTTATAACAGGACTATTGTTATGGATACTTTGCTTTTTTTAGTTTCAGCTAGACATACAGAATGTAATATGTATGCATTGTACTGTGCCCTGAAAAATTCCCACAGGGGGAACAAAAAATAAAAAGTTGCCATAGCATGTTCACTGCTTTTTGCCAAAAAAAACCTATAATTGAACGTGCTGTCTTTGATATTTGTCAGAAATTACCTTAATGCACACTACATCTGTCAGTCAGGGTGCAAAATAATGATGATGCAAGTGCGTGAAATCCAACTTCATTACACACTGTAGAGCAGTCGTTTCCAACCTTTTTTGGCTTGTGAACCATTACAAATTGCAGCCCTTAAATTGGGAAGACTCAGGTTGAGAATGGCTTCCAGGTGTATCATTGAAACATAGTTTGGTCTGCAATTAGGGTCTCATTTTAGTTGACATGCCTTTCTCAGAGTCAGGAGTATTGAACCTGTATTGTACTTTCACAAAATACAATGATTTATAAATACTTCTCAACCAATGTGTCATTGAATGCACTACAAATACAAGATATTCATTCTTCCACTGACAAAATTGGATTATGCCCCTTTAATACCCTATCACATTATTGCCTGTCACAAATTGACCTGTTTACCTGGAGAATATTCCAAACAGGTGTTATTTGTGCTTTGTTTTTCTGTGTCTCAACTTGTTTGTGAGTTATTGTGGTCATCAAGTTCAGAATGGGTTTATGTTTACAAAAAACAATCAAGTTAATCAGTTTAAGCATTAAATATCCTGTATTTATGCCATATTTAATTGAATATATAACAAAGAATTTAAAGTTATGCATTCAGTTTTTATTTACATTTTTACATAGCATATCAACTCATATGCAGTCTGAGTTGTAGTTTATTAGCAAATCAGAGGGAATTTTAGTTTAAGGTTAGAAATCAGTTGTTTAGACTGTAACCAGCTGCAGAGAGTGAAATTGTAGTGGCTGAGCATGCTCCACATCAGTCATACCTATTTGAGTTACACAACCTTTGCTGACAAATAAAGGTCAAATCAAAACCAAACATTGTTAAGAAAAACTCAGCATCCTTTTCCATTATAACAAAGAGGAAATGCCACTCTTAATCTGAGCTTGCATTCTTGATAACCTGAGCAGTAACTTTGCAAAATTTCTCATGTTAGCACCTTGTTTAGTGTTCATTACCTGTAGCAGTGCACTGGATGTAAGTAATTTTAGCCTGACTGGCAATTCAGTCTGCGGCCGTCCTGCCTGTAGCCTTAGGCAGAGGGGTTGCAGTGAGGAGGGAGCGCCAGCACCAGTCAATTACGAGTTAATAAACAGTGGAAGTTTTCTATTAGTGCTTGTTAGTGCGTGTAAAAGATTGTTGGTATGTGGAATTGGGGGAAGGCGCTGTGACTATGGAATTAGAAAAAAAGGTACAGGCGTATTTTCTTTTCCTTGGGTCTAATATACATCACCCAGTTCTCTATATGCATGCCGTTTATGGAGATAATATATGTTATTTGATTTTCAGCAGGCTAGATAGTGCAATATGTAGTATTAGCAAACTCATTTTTTCCTTTGAACACTCCAGAAATGTGTGCTCAGGAGTTTCCCTTCATGCGGTATTTCATAAATAACTATAGAGCATTCTTTCCAATAAAGAGAGTCCATTACATAAACTTGGTGGAAGCCAAACAATGTAATGCTGGCTGCACAGTGTCTTGTCATTGATAACATTATCGGCCCATGGTGGATATGATGCATGGACCCTTATTGGATAGCAGTTGTCACAAATCTGATGTGTGGTGAATCCCCCACATTTCACACTGCTTACAGAGGAATATTGCTGTAAGGAAAAACAGTGCACCTGAGTAGCCTTGGGAGGTAAAACAACGTTAATTGGATTTGGGAAAGTCATCCTCCACCAAGGGGATGCTGCTCTGACAGTCTGACAGCCAAGAGCATGATTCATTAAAACTTTACCTTGTCATTTCACACCAATACCAATAACTAGCACAACTTCATTTGTTGACATACAGGACCAAAAGCTGTAGTCGTGTGAAACAAGGCAAAAAATGATCACAGCAGATGGAAGACATCCACAATAAATGGTCCCATCAATTCCATCCCGCGGTAATATGTATAATTACACGCATTTTACCTTCCAGAGAGGACATGGATGTTCTTCTGATAACCATAGCCACCTGCAACCAACATATGGGCGGGCGCCCTCTTGGGGTAATGGGTGGGGCGGACCCTCTGTCGACCACTGGGTCATCGGTAACCAGCAGCTGGGAGGCCGCCCTCTCATCACATCAACAAATCTCGTTTTAATTTGCTCACCTGCCCATTTCTTCCCTTTCTTCCCAACACTCCCATCAAACCTCCCCCAGCCGGCTCACACACCCCTCTGCCTCTCTCATCTCTGCCTTCACATTTGGGAATAGCTTTAGCTTCTCCTGCTTCATGCTACAGACACACACATGCTCACAGGCACGCACAGACCATGCTGTAAACGAGACTGACAATTGACTTGGAGAAAGCTTGGATCTCATTGATTTTTAAATGGTGCCTCGCTGATACCTTATTAGCATTGGGATCACTACTGATATTGTCATTTCTGAAGAGCCACATGTTCTCTGTGGCTGTCGATATAATTTGCACATTCACAGGTAGAAATGATTTCACAGTCTTTGTTGTTATGCTCTCCCAGGCTCTTTGAATTGGCTGTTTAAAGAAGTTCAATAAGTGGACCGGTGGTTTACTGTATTGATCACAGTCGCTGCCTGCACTTTAATGGGAACACAATCTCTACTTGCTTTGGTATCCTTGTGTGCTTCCAACCCTGTGAGCCATTTTCATATAAAATGTTGCTTCACTTCAATTTAAAAATGCTAATTCTTGCATGATTGTTTGAATTTAAGAAGTTGTCATATAACCAAAATGCTGTTTTAAGTTTATAAGCATACTAGGATGTAATCAGCAAATTGCTAATGATTTGTAAAATATTCTGAAATGAGATTTCCTCTCTGTTCTTGTCATCAATTTCCAAAAGTATAAATGTCAAATTTTGAAAATGGTCGATATCTCATTAAGGAACAAGCTTCTCCATTTACACATCGTCTCCTTATCTAAATGATCCCAGTGGAAATTTCTGCCTTTGAATACCTCATGAAGCTGCGATGGGGCAGTTCTGATAGAGTGGGTAGTTCCCACTGCTATCACCAGACTTACTCTGGAGAGCGCTAACATACAAAGCAATCTAGGCCTGGGAAGATTGGCCCTACGATGCCTGCCAGTCTCCGGTGGCTGATAAAATCCAACCACCATCAAACCACCAGCAACGTCCATTATAGCGCTCTGGTCCACTGCCGCGCTCTCTCTCTTCACCACAGGGCTTCCATATGGAAACCTATTATGTCTGCCGTTTAATTACCAATCAAAAGACATTTCACGAAGGGCTAGCAGAAGGAGAGAGTCAGAAAAAAAGACAGGAAAAAGAGTAGACATAAAAAAAGATGGGAAAGAAAAATTGGAAAGTGGGACTGAGAGATTGATAGAGAGGACAAGCAATGCATCTGTGCAGTGAATTTGAATGGGTGGAGACGAACACTTGGGGGGGAAGTGGAGGAATAGCCTCTCAGTGCAGATGGGGAGAGCAGTGATCAGGCCACTATCCTGTTTTTTTGTTTAGCGTTTACAAACACACTCACACACACACAAACAAGAGAGGAAAAAAGGGGGAGTGTCCTGGCCAGGGGAGGCGATAAATTACCTGTGATTGATGCTCGCCACCGTAGAGGACGACAGTTAAAGACGTGCGGTGCTAATCGCTGACCCCTTCTTCACTTCCTCCTCCTTTTTCCCAAACACACCAACTCACCTGCTCTCACCCACCACCACCACCCCAACAACACCCAATTAGCAGTTCTGTCCGTCACTTGGCCCACCCTTAGCAGTCATACACCAAAATATTCATTTTTCTACCAGACGGACTGCTGGTTAGAGGAGCAGCTTTCACCACAGGGGGTTTGATGCATTAGCCACAGGCTCTATGCTGTAAATGTCAACCTCCATCACTCCATTTCAGGCAAACAAATCTGCTATATGTCAAAGGAATATGGATTTCTTTTTTCTTTTAGTGTGATTTTGACTCTTGTTATTGATAATAAAGTCAGACAACTTTCTTAGTGCAGGACTCTAATCGTTGAGACCCTCTTGAGCAAACAGTTACTATAACTAGAACCAACCCAACTCCAAAACTGAGCACAAAAACATACCTAATTATATGAAATTTAGAATTGCTGGGCTAAAAGTAGGTCAAAACCCTAATGTTTGCCTCCAATAATAACTGAAACATCAAACATTGTTTTTAGTGTTTGTCTTTTGATCTTGGCATTGGTAGCAGAAAGTAATTTAAAATTTAATACCTGCAGGTTATCTACTAATATGAGCATTGTGGTGTAAGTCTGGTGTTTGTTTATATCATTTTTTTAGCATTCGACATGTTAAATGACTGATTTAGATACAGTGTTTGCACACGTCTGTCAAAACAGGAATTTACTGTGGCTTCACGGCAAATGATACAAAATCGTAAAAAGAAGTCCTGAATTATTTTGGATATTGTGTCAGTGAAAAATAAAATACATATGTATGTACGTGTGAACAAAAAGATGCAGTGTTTGAGCAGGTGATGCTTTAAAGCTGCGTTATGATACACTTATTTATAGCTTGTGATGTGGGTGGAAACCCATCAACCCCTATGAAAAAAGTTCTCGTAGAAGGCAGAGGTGAAGCACTTTGTTGTTCACAGGAGTGTTGATTTCACTTACATCCGATGAAAAGTCCCCAGCTAGTGCCAGAAGTTATTTTTTGAGCTCATATTAGAATAATAAATTAATTAAATGAATAAATTAATCAAATAAATATTCCTGTTTTTTATATCTTTCGTAGCTTGAAGCTGCTCTCCACAATCCAGTGTACTGTGCATTGTTGGGCTTCTCTGCAGCGAGCACCTCCTTACCTCAAGGCTACCTCTGGGTAAGTAATGTGTTGCTCACTCGCACACAAACACATGCATGCATTCATATACACACACACCCACATACTTCACTGAATGCCAAACAACCCAAACCAATGACAAGCCAAATAATGCAAATTTTACAGGGGCTGATAATTCTCGCTTTTGACACAATTACCATGGCTATTTAAATGTCCTTCTTGCATTCTTCCCTCCTTTATTATAAAAGAAAATAATTTAAAAAAGTTATCTCAAGGCTGTGAATGGGACATGCACCATTTTTCACTGTAAAATGTTGCCAGGAAACTGTAAAATAATACAGTATAAAGGTTCGTGGTAGGTAACTGCTGCAGAGTGTTTTATGATGATTGGGCAAATCGTGCCGCCAGACTATCACATCACAATCCCCGGGCTTGTGGGAATTTATCTGGATCAAGAAAGAAGGGAGGGGAATTCAAGGCAAAAAAAAAATGATGCAAAGATTCTGCTATTAATCTTTAAGTTTCAATTTTTGTCCCCCCTCCTTTTTTCAGAGATAGTGGGCAATTTATCACATAATCCTCTTTCAGTCTAAAAGGTGGTGAAATCAAGTGTAGGTCCTCCAAGACGCAGAGTGTGGCTCGGTGTCTTAGACTTAATTGCCTGTGTTGAAGTGCTATTCTAAAGAGGACTGGATGCTCACTCAGATGGGGAAGAGGAGATACTGTGGAGCAGGTACAGTGTTTAGGGCTCTGTGATATCAATGTTTGGAGGTGAAGAGGCTGCTCTGACCCTCAATTTCTCCTGGAGCTCATACTATTACAGATAACTAAAATGCCCTTCACCTCAACCTCCCACACGTTCTGGAGGGATAAAGGTAATTTGTCCACGTGCAGTGTCTAACACTGGTGAGAAAATGCATAAAGTAAATGAACAGTAAGAAAGTGAAGTGATGCATTTAAAGGTTTTAATTCCTTCACACCCACGTGTTCGTGCAAGCTATTAACAATGGTTTCAGCAGTTATCTGCAGCGATAAAACTCATTCATTTTTAAAGCATAGAGGCAAGGCAGAGAGCAAAGAGCTGAACATGATTAAGTCAAGACCAAGTCAAGTCTCATGTCATTCAAGACGAGTTCACATCATGTCTGCAGAGCAAGTCAAGTTTCAAGGTCCTTGAGGATGAGTCACTGAATGCCAACCATTAAAACATCATTTAACAATTTCTTTTTGTTTCAAATAAGTAGTGCTAATGATCAATAATGTAGTAAGTGTGACCATCCAAGATTTACCCACTTGTTTTTTATTTTTCTTGGATTTTACCAGGTTATAACTCGATACTTCAAGGTTTTCAATTTCAAAGTCAAATCTTCACTGAGTCAAGTTTTAAAAAAAAAAAGTCAAGTGGAAGTAAAATTTGAAGTCTGAAAAGAGTCCAAAAAATCTTTTCATGACACTTATTTTCCAGAAGTAGGTTTGCCTCCAAAGAAAAAAAGACTTTTGGTTTGAATCTTAGAGAAGAAAATCATTAGCAGCTTTGCTGAGATGGAGCACTGCCCAGTGAAGAGTCAAAATACACATCTTGATTGAATTACAATGGCATCTCTCGATTTGAAGGAATTCACAGTCCATATTTTAAACTACAAGCACCAGAACGACCAATGGAAAAGTTAATCTGGAGCCCTGTGCGATTTTTAGACTAACATTCCTTCATAGTAAATGCTATCTGTAAGGAACTCTTCAGTGCCATCTGGCTAGAAGTTCCTTCAATTAAGTATCAGAAGTGAAATATTCATCATGCAGGGAGCTAAAATCCCACATAAGAATTTACATAGTAATATATTCATGCAAACCCTGAAGTTCTGGAAACTATTCATGCAAACAGGACAAGCAGCTTCTTTAGCACTGAAGACATCTGACCTCTTCCAGCACAGCCGGTGTTACAAACCGTACAGTACAATCAAAGCAAAAAACTAACTGGTATCCACTAGAAAAATAATAGTGAGGGCCTGCGGAGCCAGCAAGAATAATTAGGGACTGAGTGTTCCCGCCCCCAGTTGGTTCTACCTCCCTGGCAGGCTTGTCAAATAAGGGATGACACTAATCATGTTAAAGTGAGATGGGCTATGGGGATTTTTGTGTGCTTTGATCAGAGTAATGACATTGTGTCTAATCAGCCTGATACCCCAGTGTTTCCCTGTTGGCCTTCACCTTCTTTGTCCCACTTTCCCCCAATATTCCACCGCTAACTCTCCTGTTATGTGTTTCTCCTTGTACACATAATTGGAAAGTTAGAAATCATAGCAAGTTTCAGTGATGGGAAACTTAAAAAATGCATGCATTTTCAGAGTAAATCAGCAGTCTGGTGATCCATGATTTTGGCTCCTTAATGTGGCGAATACAATTGAGCAGAGTGTGCTATCATGACCACTCTCCCATGCTTACTCACTGCATCCAGAGCAATCTAATTAACGCTGGCAGAGCATTTACTGTTTGGGAAGTTTTTGTTTCTCCCAAGCTGAGAGGAGGAATTTGTCCAGGGCACGACTCCAGATATCTATTCCTCTAAATAAGTAGTGATGACTTTGTCAGGACACAGTATTAGCTCCGGATATCAGGCGGGGAGAGAGAGAGAGTGGGAAAGGAGGGCAGGGTGGAATTAAAAAGAGAAAGTGTTGCCAGAGATAGTGGTGATGGTGGGGTTTAGAGGTGCAGATGGACATGTGAATGTATAAATTGTAAAGGGGTATGTGCAAGTCCGGGCCTTGCCTCTGGTTTTGGTTGCACAGACTCACTTCAAGCAGTGTTTTTTTTTCTTTTTTTGGACTCCTTGCTGCAAGATAAGTCCTCCCTGTCTTTTTTTTTTCACCCTGTGCAACAGACCATTATTTGTTCTGGCTCATTCTCAAGAGCCCACAGGATCGCTCCTGTCCAGATTCTGCACGCTGATACAAATCAAACAAATGATTGCATGCAAATAAGGGTGAGCGTGGAGGAGAAGAGCTAAAGACTATATTTAGCTCATGTCACATTCACACAATGTGATTCATACAGAGAATAATTCTTCGGTGTCTAGCAGCAAGGAGCCGTGCTGCTTTTCCAAGAAGGACATTTTGTCTGGACATTCACTTGGCCTCACACAGGACTAATGAATGAAACTGTATTGAAAACCCACAGCGATACTTTAATTATTTGGGAAAGGGAGCAATTTCACCTTAATTGGAATTTCATCAGAGATAGGTTGGAGGGCTTCTGCTGTCTTCATTTTCTCAGCATCAGCACTGACGGGCTTACATGAAGGCCAACATAAATGTAGTTCACAGGAAATCAAGACACTCATGCTGTGGGGTATGATTCAACTTTAGGAGCTTGTTATGATTGGTAGATTTGATTGGTGAAGGTTGCTTTCTTGTTTTTGTTGTGCTCCTATCACAATGGGACAGACATGTACAGGCCTTGGATGGGAGAAACTTCTAATCAATCCAAATTGAGCCTTTGAAAGCTGCCAGATTTCAAAGACTCTGCTTGTGTTCTGGTGTTTGCTTTCTCTATTTGTGCCGAGTGCAGCAGCGTTTTTCAGTCTGACCTTGGACATTTAATATCAAATGTCATTTAAATGAAATGATAATTATTTTCATTTTTATCTTAATCTCACAGATCTTGCAAACTCATGAAAAAAAAAGACATTGTTAAGCAACTCTGAGCCTTTCAGAAAGTTGCAAGAGCCTCTCTGTTCTTCCGTGATGAAAAGATCGCAGTGTTTTAAGAATTGTTTGATGTTCCGGAGATGACATTGTGAATCCATTACATAATGTGTTTGAAATTCTAAGTGATATTCAAACAAAAGTGAGAGAAGGCTGCAAGCAAAAAGGTCTGAAAGGATAATTGATTTGAACTTGTTGTGAAATCAAAATTGCTGACAGGTGGAGAGTGTTTTTAACAAAACACACACCATCCTCTGACCTGAACACACTGCAAGCATGATTTAAAGGAAACTAGCCTGGGACTGCCCTCTGCTCCTCCATCCCCCTTTTTTTTCTGTTGGAGCAGAATAGTTTATTACCTGTGGCATTATGATTCAGCCGGTCGTTGCAGCTACATGAGGTCTCGACCTTTTCCAACCATGTTTTTTTCCTCCCTACAGGTGGCTGGTGGAGGAGAAGCTTCTCAGGGGCAGATAGAGATATTTTCCCTCAACAGGCCCATGCCAAGGGCTGTGAAGAGCCTGCAGGTTGGTTCTGCCGTCCGTTGTCTGGAATATGTGCCAGAACCGTCTCCGAATGAGGAAGTGGAGGCTGGAGTTCACAAGTCCCCCTCAGGGATCGGCGCCAACATTTGTGTTGGATCAGACGATGGGCGGTAAGAATCTGATATGACAGTAAACAACAGAGGAAGCTTTTGTGTTTACAGAACGAGTGCAAATCATGAAAGTGCTCGTAGAAAGGTAAACACACAGATGCTTTTCTGCTGTTGTACAATAATATCCTTCATTATCCTTTGTTACGCTCCCCTGTGATTTCTAGCAGTATAGACTGGATTGTAAATGTTTCATCAAAGCAGGAAATCAGAGTTGATGCCCAAATGCAGCATCAATACTGCTGCTGCTGCTAAGATCAGCTTCATTTTCAAATCCAATAAACCTTCTGATCCCCACTGTGTCTAACAGACGATAGGTTTAAGTTCAGTCTCCTGACGTTGTTACAGTAAAAAACACTCTCTCCTTCTCAATTTTTTTTTCAAACAGAGAATAATCTTTGATTTCAGATTCAGCCATTTTGTTACCACTTTTCTGGAGGTTTTTTTTAACACTGACTCATGCTCTTTCTATGTAAATGTCTGTCCAGGAAAAAAAAGAAGAAAGCAACAACAAAACAACACAAAAAAACACAGAATGTTCGTATATTCAAAGGACTGTCAGCTTCGTCTCAGACAGACAGAAACAAAAGAGCGATGTGCATTTGTCATTCTGAAGAAGACAATAAGATGCAGCAAAGTTCAGACGGCATTTCAAACATGAGAAAGACAGAGTGGCTGCACATAAACAACGCTTTGCTCCAAAGTGCACTGTCGAATCCAACTGCATGAAAACGAGGCACTCTGTCATTTCAAATGACACTCATTTATCATGTTGGCTTGTGCTGCTTTTGTTCTTCCAGCATTCTCGTCTACGGCAGTGTGGACACTGCAGCACAATGCCTATTGACCCTCCATAACCCCGAGGGCTGCCCTGTGCTGTGCCTGAAGCACTCGGCTCGCTTCCTGTTTGCAGGCCTGCGGAACGGGACCTTGATGGTTTATGGAAGGAGTAACAGTGGTAAGGTGCCTTCAAGGTTGCTTTGTTTTCAGACTGATGGTGTTAGTTTTTGTTGCATGTTGCCGTCCTCAGTGTGTGGTCTGTTGGGAAAGTGAGACGGTGTAGCTGTCACTGGTGCATTTTTACAATATTTCTGTCAGTAGATTGTGGTAAAAAAAAAAAAAAAGAAACAAGCCCAAACTATTTTAAAACACAAAACATATGAATTAAGATAAAAATATTTAAATTCGCATTTTCTAAGTACTGTTTCTGCCTTGTAGATGCAGTAAATGAGGCCTGCCATCATATGTAAACATATGTTAGTGCAACATATAGACAACTAGTCAACCAGTGTTTAATAATGTCACTATAAATAACATCTTGAATACTTTTGTTGGTTGTTTACTGATATAAGGTCATTTGATCTTTTATATTCCTTTTGCTTTGATGGAGCTGAAGATATGAAAGTGCATTTCAGTCATTTTCCTAATGAGATGAGACATGAAATGGACTGAAAATTTTTTTATTGTTAATTTCTGATGTCTGTTGTTAATCAACAACAATATTTTTTTCCTACAGTGAAAATAATTAGTACAAATGAGTTTTGAGTTTTCATGCATGATAAAATCTCTGAAACAGCTCTGTCGTAAACATCTCTCGCGCTAGATATTAGTGATTTGTGTCATGTGTGATAAACGTTCCAATAAATCCATTTTCAGGATAAGAGCATTCATAAAAAAAAGCGATTAATTTTGCACTGCCTTTCAAACGGTTGCTTTAGAATCACTTTCCCTTTCTGCTTTGCTTCCCATTCCTACTGATTTTCACACCCTCTCTAAGTATGAAAATAACACTTTACCATGTGTTAGATGGCATGCCATGTTTAGTCAGGCATTGCACAAGGCCAGGGGGGCTTAACACCATCTCAGCAGTGGTTTGCAGTCTCCACAGCCAGCGGGAGCACAATAGCTGTATCACCCGGCTCTTCTTACCTGGCCACAGTATGTCAATGTGCCTGCCTTCCTCCCGCACTCCTCTCTCCTCCCAAGCAGAAAGGATGATTAATTACTCCAAGCTGCTGCATGCCGATTAAATATTACTATTCATGCTTTGTATAAAAAAAAAAAAAAAAAGGACAGGAGAAAAGCTCTGGAGGGTGCCTGGGAATGTTTGTGGATTCTGCGCATCTGTCAAAGATTTATGCCCTTGACTAGCATGTTGCTGTCTAAAAACAAGTCTGCAGCAGCCAGGAAATGCAGAGGCTTCACTTTAGACTTGTATCATACGGTGCATAAATACACCAAACACTTTGTTTCTTAGTGAATGTGCTGCAGCTATTCACACAGAGTTATGCACATCACACATTATGTCAAGTAACAATGAAAATATCCTGTAAGACACGGCGGAGAAGTTCGGCTCGGTGCGACACGCTGGGCCCCCTCGGCGTTAAAGAGGGAGAAGCTTTGGCGTGGCCTCGCTTAGCGCGAGGGGCCGTGGGGACATTTACAAGTGTGAATTTTGAAAAGGTGAAAAAATGACCTTTATAACATGCCAAGCAATTAACCTGTGGAAGACAGAAGGCATTGTAAAGCTATTCTGCTATGAAAGGCAGAAATAAACAACTCAAAATGTTAATTAAATGGCTGGGTGCACTCCCTTTCCTAATTTTGCTTCATTAATGCATTGCAAAGGAAATGCTTATGTAATTCACTTTATAAAGTGCTTGTGTGGTAGCTGCGTCGTGTACTTCGTGATTAAGGCTCAAAGAAAGCTCTGCTTCATTTTCGCACTGATGAAGCAAAAAGAGGGAGCGAGACAGCGAGAGAGAGAGAGAGAACTGATAATAAAGAAGTTGAGAAGTGGATTAAATTGTACACCACTTATTAGCATGTGGGTGGCAAGGGTGCAAACATTGTGCTGCACAGTGTTCAAATGGAAGTCCACAGTCTTTATTTAGTCAACCTGTAGTGCGTATTCTCTCATATTGCGTTTTTTGTCATTAAAGTGAAAGAAAAGGAGGCTCCACTGTGAGCCCTCTCCACTGATGCTTTAGTAATTGCCTAACAGCGTTAGACAGCTTTAAGAGTATTTTTTAAGCAAACATCAAGCTAACTTGCTGTGGTACAAGTGGAAATAATGGAATTTAATTGCCTCGCTCGATGTGACAGTGTTCAAGAAGAAGCAGGGCACATGTTCAGAAGTTATTAATATAATTGTGGTCTAGCTGTGATAATAAACTGTGATTTTAAGAGTTTTCACATCCATGTGAGTTTTCTGTTGTGGTTTTGAGCAGTTATTTCTTTTCTGTTCACTATTTTCTTTTTTTCCCTTCACAATTTCATGTTTTGGTTTTCCAGATGACCTTTGGGACCCTGACTCCTGCAGATGTGTAAGCCTGGGCTCTGAACCAGTGCGAACACTGCTGGTGTTGGATGACTCAGTGTGGGCAAGCTGCGGGAACTCTGTCACAGTCATGGACATCTCAAGCTTTGCCACACAGGTAAAAAACTACATTACTGCTTGGCAAATAACGTCACAGTGGACCTTGTTGCTGAAAAATAAATGGACAAAGATTTTTAATCACAACACTGTGACCATCTGAGTGAATTCTCAAGATTGTGCAGAAGATAATGTTTCTGAAAACTGAGATTAAATGAACAAAACTTCAAGTGCAGTAGGAATTTTTACTCTTATTAGTAATAAATAGAGATACTTTCGCTCCATCAGTTCAAACTGGTCAAATAAACTGTTGAAATGTTCTAAACTTGAATAACACTATTTGAAATATGTCAAAACACCTTACAGTTAATTTTTTTTAACAAGGTTTTCCCAAAAAGGTTAAAATGAGACTCTGAAAGGGGACTGGAGGTACATTTATTCTTTGAAAATTCTCGGTTCGTCATTCATTATCCTTGTGCCTCACCCTCCACTGCTTCTTTCACTAAATCCACCGGTGAAAGAGCAGTCTGTACCAAGATGGCTAACAGTTGGTGAAGAGGAAAAAACACTGGCCAGTTTCATGAATTCATGTTTGAGGCTTCAACATGTTTGGTACTCAGGTGGAAATCTGTTGTGCACCAAAATCGGTGGCTAGCAGACGCATCAGGATAGTAGGTGCAGTTGGCATCTATTATTTATTTTTGTTGTTTGTTAGCTTGTTAGCTTGTTAGCTAGTAGCTGGCAGTAGCTGACAGAGTGTTTGTTGTTGTGCTTTTGCAAACTCTGGCTCTCTGAAATGACACTTTTGCTCTTCACCGGAGGTTTCAGGTTTCTTTGCCTGCAAGTGGCTTTCGAATTTGTGACATTCCAAACCCAACTTGCATTTGAATCACAGATTTTGGGGAAGTGCACAGACAAAGTCACCCCTTTCAGTAGACAGATGAAGAAAAACCTGCCGAGGGACAAACTTTTTAAAAACAAAAATCAGTAAAATCAAGTTCTGACATTTTAGGGGATATAAACAAAAGAAAAACATGTTTTCTGAGTGTAATAGATGTTTCAACACAAAACAACCATTGAATTGTCAAAGAGATGCTTGTCTTGTGTAAACGTATGTTGCTTTTGACAAAATTTCAGCAATTTTTAAAAGAAAATAAAAAGATAAGAATATTCCAATCTCTTAATGAGAGGATCGTATGACCAGCTGAAGAATGAGCTTCAAGGAAATTTATGTTTCTTTCATCCTGCCTGCAAGGTCGGCTCCACCCACCTCACCAGCTGAAAATATTTCGCAGCCTTCACTAAAACATAATCTGAAGGCCTGAATGGATGAGTTCATAAGTAAAACTGCTAGACAAGGTGTTTTTATATTTGTTTTGTTGGATTTTTTTTTTATTTTTTGCAGCATTTGAGGAAATTTTTCTCTCCTTTCATTTTCTTAAAAGATTTATGCACACAGCCTCAAAGAGCCGGCATCCTAATCTGTGATGTCATCAAGATTTACTGCCAGAGGCTGCAGCACGGACAACGAATCAAACCCTTTGTGTTTGTTTGAACTCTCACACACACACACACACACACACACACACGCAAATAGGCATTATGCAGCAGAGCTCTGAGTTATGGTGTGGGAATTATCTCCAGAAAATAATCCTGGGTGTTGTTTCTGTCATGCTTTCCATTTTTGTGTTGTCGTTTTTCCAAAGAGTTCATCTGTATGGTGTGTCGTTAGAGGTGCACATGGC
>JAPZDY010000012.1:4649676-4662207 GCA_029783645.1 Ctenochaetus hawaiiensis
TTAATAAATGATAGAGAACAGCAAAATCGTCTTGATTTTTCTTAAATTCTCTACAAAATGGTGAACTAGAATTTAGACCTAAATAGTTTTTGAAAAATTATAAAATGCACTCAGGCTACGGTCGTAGAAAATCCACAGAATAAATGACAAAAAACATCACTTTGATTTCAAATATTGGGATGATATCCCAGAGAGCTCTGACCTTTCTGTTTAAGAAATGTTTTTCATCAGTTGTACTTACACTGTTAATGATTTGGGTGATCATTCCCTTGGTTTCTAACAGAATTTTTGTTTCTGTTACAGAAATTTGAAGTCCATCCAGACCCGATGGTCAGCGTGGCACACATGGCGTGTGCCGGCGGAGGCGTGTGGATGGCTTTCTCCGAGGGCTCCTCTATTCGTCTTTTTCATACTGAAACACTGGAGCTTCTGCAGGAAATCAACATCTCAACACGCTCGACGCTGCTGAACACGGGTACACACTCAACACACACCACACTTGGTCCTCACCTCCATACACAAAGGTCAATCTCCATCCTGCAGTGCAGCTGAAACACATTTTCTGCATCCAGAAAGCAATATAGTTGTTTTTCTTTGTGACAATTTATTGTCTCAGGTTTTGCCTTAAAGTTTCATTTCATTTTATTTGTACTGGCAACATTTTCATTTGTATTATTTTAGAGCAATGAGAGGGCTCCTATTTAACACTGATGATACTCTCCAGAATGGTATTCTTGTCTTGTCCAAGTTGCTCCCTGGGTCTCGCACTCCGGGGGTTGACCTGAATAAGTATCCATCTCAGGCCCCTCCGAAGCCATAATAGAGCCATGGGGTGAGAGATAGGGATTAATGAAAAGGAAATAAAGTCATTGAGGAGCAGCAAAATGGCAGCCTTGTCAAGATTCTTATACTAAGGGTTCCCATGGAAACACTCTCGTCTTTCTTTAAACATCCATGCTTCTGTGGTATCGTGCCCATTTTATCTCTTTTTCTCTACATGTATCTCTCCAATTTTTTTCCCTTTTGAGTTAATATTTTCCTTTTTTTTTGTCCCACTTTCTCCCGCTCATGCACCGTTTCATCTCATCCGCTCTGCTTTAAAATCCTGTCACCCCCCGTTTCCCTTCTCATCGCAGTCCGTTTAGGATGCCACAAATAGCCCATTACTTCCTGTGTGCCTTCTTTCATGATGGATGAAATGTTTATCAGACGGTGTGAATGTTTTTCTCTTCTTTCTTTTTATTTTGAGAGGGAAGAACTATGGTAAACAAATTAGATAGAGGCAAAGCTGTCAAATGGATAAAACTACAGCATGTGTGACTAAATGCCAGCTTGCCTCAGACATGCTCAGGCTGTGGCACATGGGGCTTTAGCTCACACAGTACATGTGAAGATCATTTGGAGCTCCAGGGAGCGGCATAAACGCGACTGGATTTGGAAAATGTTGTCCTTTACGTTAAGTCACACTAGACTGTGATTGATGTATTTAGAGCAATACTCAGTGCTGTGGTAGCTCTTCTTCTTCAAGCAAAAAAAAGAAAAAAGGTCTTCTCCTGTGAATTGAGGAGAGAAAGAAAAGAGAAAAGAAAGAGGAATGAATAAAAAGCCAAAAAAAAAAGTGTTTAAAACGCCAAACTTTTCTCATCGATCAAAGTTCCTTTCTCTCTCGGTTTGAGTGGAGCCTTTAAGGAGAACAGACTCCTGCCGCATCACGAGGGAATCCAGTGACCCAGAGGTCATTTTCACCCAGCGCTGGTGCTTCCCCTTGAAATATGCAGCAGATTTGCGGGAGGGTGGCAGCCTGGAGGCACAGCCCCGGGGGAAGTTACAGGGCGAAAAAAGAAAAAGTTGCTCTGCTCATGTCTTCAGGGTCCATAAAAGGAAGAGGATCTTTGACTTAAGTTGTGATTTGTGGAGCTCACAAGAGAGAAGAGGATCCCCTGACACCTACATGCACAGATACTGCACATGAAATACTGATAGTTTCTCTCAATCAATGGGTCTCCCCTCTCCCTTAGGTTCCTTCTTGACTTATGCTAGGACATGCAGTAATGATATACCCCCTAATCCTTTCCCCTTAATGTGATTTATACTCAACAGGGAATTCCAGTTGCAGTAAACAACGGAGAAGTTTCTGAGGCAGAGAAAACTGCTGATCTCTTCTCTACTAATGCCTTTAATAGTTCTGTCCTTAGGGTGAAAAAATAATATTCCAAAATAAAGTCCTCAGTGACATATCACAGGGAAAACATTTATCTTTGGAGACATCTTCTTTTTAAGGCAAACACAGACTCAGACGATAAACCCACTTCACAATGCGGGAGTGAGTGTGTGTGTGTGCATTGCTGCAAAAAAAAAAAAAAAAAAAAAAATGGAGCTGCTAGATTGCTTGAGGTTAAGCTATACCTCCTTAATCTCAAGTGCCTTTGTCATTATCCCTCTTTATCACTGTTCTTAAAGACAATGCCTTGGCCCACATCCTCCAACTAACTTCAGATTTCATGGCAACCCGAGAGTGGGTGTTCATGAGTGTCTCTCTCTCTCTCTCTCTCTCTCACTTAGGCTCTCTAGCTAAAGTACAAATAGACTCTGAGGCAATGTGAGCAGGTGGCAGACAGTTTGGAGATAAAGGCTGTTTTTCCGGCGCCTAACTCACTGCTGTGACCCTCCAAGGTCTCCACCTAAAGGCTTCTGCTCTCTGTTTGCTGAATGTCCTCCTCTGCTCTACTGCCACTTCCTCCTTTTAATGCACCGCAGAAGCTTCTTACTCGGGATTGTCCTCCTCTGCTCTGCCTCCACTTCCCTCCTCTATACACAGCCGCAGCTTCCCTTTTGCGATGATTCATCTCTGCACAGTGAAATGAATTCATTAATGCCACTGTTTGGACCACTCAGGCAAATCATCAAAATAATCTGAGCATGACACAGAACAAACATTTAAATACATCTACACATGTAAATTCACCATTCTTTTAGCTGTGATCACACAAGTGCCGGTGTAATTCAATTATGATTGCCATGGATATTATGGTAAATGGTGCTATAGATAACTAGGCCACAATGGGAGCCAAGAGCTGAGGGACCACAGAAGGAATGCAAAAATAAATCCAAAACAAACAATGCTTTTTCACTCTTTTGTTAATGGAAACAAAGGATGTGCATGTATAATAAGAGTGTGCAATTATTGTTTTCCCCGTCACAAATGCACGGCTACAAAAACAGATCCGCAACGGCAAAAAAATTTCTCAACAGAAAAGAAATGTCGATTCTTGCATTTTGCTCTATTGCATGATGTAAAAAAAGTTAACTTAAAGCTTAAGCTTCCCCCAAGGATTCCCACACACTCCCTCACACACTATAAGAGAAAAGAAAATCCCTCTGAATTACATCATTTGACACATAAACAGAAAACCACAATAAGCACCATTACAAATTTGTTCTATGCGTCAGATCTGATGAGTTAACGACATGAATAAAACAACATACAGTCAACTGATTCAACTTTGTGTTTGCATGTTATTTATAAAAGCCAGGTCAACTTTCTACAGTAACTATGTGAATGTTAAATGTGTTCTTATGTTTATGGAAATGTATGAAGCATCACATTAGTTCTCGCATGTCACAGGATTTATGACAACCTGACGATTAAATTTTCCAATCTGTCACACACCAATCACAGCCCTTTCTATAACGAAACTGGAATAAGTTCAGATTCACAGCTGTCTAATATTTCAGTATGCAATAAAGTTTATGCCACTTACACACATCTACAAAGTGCTTTGTTTGAAAGATGACTCTGACATTGTGCAGGTAAAATAGTGTTTGAGGCAGAGCCCTGAAACAGAATTATTTATCCTGAAATCAAAATTTTAAATACTTTTAATTCAATTTAATTCTTTCTTTGTGATAACTTTTCTTAATACCAGTGATACCCAAAGACATGAGGAAGTGTTTTATGTTTGAAGGTCGAGTCTAAAATCATTTTTAATACCAGACCTCTCTATAATAGCTACTGTAGTAGTTATTTATTTATATTTTAAAAAGTCTTATTGATGTGGAATTTTTTCATTGAAATTTTTTTTCTTGCTATCATGTCTTTTAAAATTAAAACTTACTCTTCAAAGTAAAAACTTGTTCTCAATTGTGAAAGGTTCTGTCTAAACTGTTAAAAGCTGTAGTCTTGTTTCCATACAATCATAAGGTGAATTTGACGCAAATTTTAAAAATGTTGTAGAAAAGAAAAAATGTATTTTAGGTGAAGGAGCTGTTCAAGGACTAAACTAGTCCAGCACTTACTGAACATGCCCACAAAGGCCTGAAAATAATTCCAATCTTAACCAAAATGATTGAAAACACCTAGCTAGCTGTACTGTGAGCATATATGATCTCACTTATATAAGTGGGATTGAGACGCCTGCATCTGTAGAATGTCTGAGGATCTTTGTTATTTATCTAATAAAACAGAGCTTCCCTGCATATCAGTTTTCGTTTGTACAGTAGGAGGTGAAACTTTAAAGCTCAATCTTTAAAAACCACTCAGATCTCAAACAGAAAGGTGTAACATCAAGTTCACAGAGTCTTGTTTCCTACTTTGGGCTTTTTATGAGAGTTTTTCTCTCAACTGGGTCAGCGGCAAGTAGACAAATCCAATTTTTCATAATCTTATGTAACCCAGAGCCCTAGGTGGCTGTGCTGTGCATGTGTAAAGCTTGTCAAATACAGACTGATCACACAGCTTAAACCTTACCCAAAGCTAACAGTGATAACCGACAATAAAAGTATTTTTACTGCTCTCATGCTAGGGCTGAACAGCTCATTTAAAGACCCCCTTCAGACATGTATTAAAGCATACAGTAAATAAATAATGGTCTGCTTCCAAACAATAATGTAGGTCTGATGTTTTTGTCCACAAAAAAGGATAATTCCCACATTAAAATCCTTGAAAAGGCATTAGCTCTGTTAACCTCATTAACGGCTTCAAATTCTGTGTATATCTGAGTTTTGATCATCTCTAAAGTTTGTCTGACGGAGACAAAGTGTCTCCTACTTTACCATTAAGTCCATTCTCAGTTTATATGCACTTTTTATGTCTATATCCAACTTGTATAATTACAATTTGGACCAGATTTGATATTTAAACTACTTGTGATGTCACAAATCATGCTGAAGGACCGCCCCCTAAAAGTCAGACTTTTAAAGAGCACTGAGAAAGTTTCCATTTCCAGCAGATTAAAGGAAAAAGAGCCTTCTAGTGTCAAACTCTGCACAAACATTATGTTACAAGGTGAAGCTCAGCCATTCGAGTGCAGAAACAAAAAGAAAACCCTGCTTTTGAATGGACTTTCATATAGCTGCTTGGAACAAACTTCTGGTAATAAAAAAATCGATAGAAGTTCATAATTCACTCTCTTAAAAACAGACCACTCTGTAAAGGTTGTATCATTTTGTCAGCAAGGAGTTACTTATCTGTTATACTTTCAAAAGGCCCCATTATCTGTTGAAGATATCTGTCCTTCTATAACAATAGGTGGTGAAGACAAAATCAATTCAATTTCTGTCTATTTCTTATTTTTTTTCTTTCCTTCTTTTTATATATTGCAGGTCAAAAGAGCATACGAGTCACGAGTCTCCTGATTTGCCAGGGGCTGCTATGGGTTGGCACCGCCCAAGGCGTAATTATCACTCTTCCAGTTCCCAAACTGGAGGGCATCCCCAAAATAACAGGTATGGATCAGAGAGGGGCAGCTGACTGTGATTGAACAGCCTCTAGAGAGGTCAAAAGAAAAGAGAAGAGGATTTTTTCATGACAGAAAATTACTCTGCACTGCCCATTATTGGGGTCACACTTCACATTTTTCTCTTGGCTCTTGGAATCATTGCAGATATAACCAGACCTGCAACACATGTCACACTGTATATTTATTCTTGCAGGGTAATTCAAAAGCTGCCTGGCAGCGGTTTGTTAATTATGCTAAATTCCCAGTTGCACAAACCTTACCTCATGACCATCTCTATTCGAGCTCGCTTATTGAAAACTATGTAAATACACCACAAGCTGTAGCCACCATTATTAATCTGACAGCAGCAAAAGAAAGATAAATGAATACAGTTAACTGTTTGTGACATACAGTTTGATCCAGGGTTGAGTTCAAGCCATTTTCAGCTCATACAATTCCAACTACAAATCACATAAATGATGTGAATGACAGTGATCTGACCTCAGCCCAGTCCGTGAACTGTTGTTTTGTTGTTGTTTTGTTTTGTTTTGTTTGTTTCTCTGGATTAGATTTAAATATTGTGTCCTCCTGCCTCCCCCAGGAAAGGGAATGGTCTCCCTGAATGCCCACTGCGGGCCTGTGGATTTCCTGGTCGCCACCACGAGCTCCCTGTCTCCTGACCTGCTCAAGAGGGACTCCGTCATTGACGGCCCAGACTCTGCCTGCGGCGGCGAGGACCGCAGCGACACCTCCTCCCAGGAGTCCCTGCAGCAGTCCAGCTCCTACCAGGGTGAGGGAAAAGGCAAAGGACGCGGCGTTCTGCTGCAGTACAAGCTGCGCTCCACATCAGGACTACCCGGACGGCCGTTAACGGCGATGGGCGACGAGGCGTCTGACTCCTCCCTGGAGTCTCTGGAGCACAGCGTGGAGGATGGATCTATATATGAGCTCAGTGACGACCCAGAAATGTGGGTCAGGGGACGTCCTTGTGAGAGGGACGGGGGACGCAGGGACAGGGTGATCTCTGCAGCGGTGATCTCTGGAGGAAAGGGCTTCCGTAGACTGAAGGAGGGAGCAGCAGCAGCAGCAGGTACTAGGACAAGTGGGGAGGGAGCAGAGAATATTCTTATGGTATGGCAACTCCCACTGACTGTGTGATTTGGAAAAAATAAAAAATACGGCAAGGTGATGTGTATTTATAGATGTCTACACAGCTTAGCCTTGAATCACTTGTTTCATAATTCAAGGGATTTGAATATATGATGAGAAGGTGTTGCCGCCGTTCCAGAGCTTGACATCTTGTTGATTTAGCCTGTGGAATAAGGAGGCTGAGACACGCCGTTCATTGAGGTTCTGTCATCCCATAGGACGCTTTGAACGTTCAGGATTTTGCGTCATCGCCCTCGCAGCAGTGACGGAGGCCGCCACAGATTAGTTCCATGTGGCTGTTTTGATCTGGTTCCCTCTCGCTGCCTTAGTTAAGACTGATATGCCTCAGTTTAACCTCATCATCGCTGTGTGTGCTTTGCAACATTTATTTTATTCGAGGGGACTTTGTGTGTACATGTGTGAGCACCCATGGACAGCATGCCTTTGAGAGGCAGCCTTTGTTGAATCTGCCACGCTCTGCAGAGTCAGAGATGGACATCTTTTATCTGATCCCGTGGGAGAGATCCCATCTTTTTAGAGCGGAAAAGCTGGGGAGTTCCAGCGCATCACAAAGCACATTAGCATCACTTTATTAGCTTTGCCAGCCTCTCTGTCATCCCATACAATGTGAATGTACGATACCTTCTATTGTGTCTCATAATTGAATCTCTGCTCTCTTTAAAAAAAAGAAAGGAAGAATTTCTGTTTTTTTTTTTTTTTTTGGTTTTGTTGCAACTGCTGCAAAACGATTTTCGGTCACGAAAAACTGAGTTGCTTCCAAGAGCGTACCATGCCTTTGTAGAGGAGGTGTTGTGTTCATACAGACTGGATGCAAAGCTGATATGGAAAACAAAAGTCAAAGATGTAATTGCTCTACATTACAGAATCTATATTTGCACTGCAGAAAATCGTGTAATGATTGCAGATTTATTTGAGGAAAAAAGAAACTTCTTGATGCCACATTTTTGAGAGTATTATCTTTGCCGAGCGCTGTAAATGCCAGATATGTGTTTCATTATTCGCTGTCATCTATCAGCTACATAAAACAAATGTGTGCACAGAGTTGTTCATAAATAACTCACATTAGCTGGAAACCTCAGCCCCACATTGAAAGCAAAACTCTGTAAAGGAGTGATGAAATAAAGTGCTGCAGCCATCAAGACTGCAATCGGCTGTGAACCCACCTGACAGAGAAACCAGAGAATTAATTTTCAATAACAGACAATATGATTCTGGTTAAGATGGTGTTTACAATAGTTTAGCCTGTGTTACACTTAACAGGCACTGATGCATATTATCTGCCATATAGTAGCCAAGACACTAAGTTCATGTTTTCCCTCTGTTTTTATGCTAATGTTTGGTAAATATTTGGAGTTTAATTCAAACATTAATATTTGATGATCAGGATATGAGGATGCACGTAAGCAACCAGACTCCCTGTTGGGTGGAAGCCTCGCATCTTTGATGGTTATCATGTCTTTTAGCTCACTATGAAGACTGCACAGTCTGTCTTTAACCCAAAAGGCCAATAAAACCCCCTTTTAACTACTCTGAATGACATAAAAACACATTGTCATCAGACTGAGTACGAGCTGTTCTCTTATTTAACTTGTTAAAAATGTGAGATTTTGGTAAAATAACCGTTTTTACCCGACGGCTATGTCGTGTTGAGTCAGAGCTGGTACGGAAGGAGAAGCACTCACTGGTACTGTGTGTGTGTATGTGTAATATTATAAAGTTTTTCGCTTCATAACTTCTAAATTCTAAGTTGGAGTAGCATTGGCAGGCTTGTAAACATGGACTGTTGACATTGGCAGCTATCTTGCAGACAAAAGAAGAAGTTTTCAGTGTGTGCTGACATAGGTGGAGGCCACTATGAACATAGGATTTAATAAACCGCGTGAAGGTGAGAGTTATTCTTCACCTTTTTTTTTATACATAGCCCTTCCACCACTGATGCATTCACATCTTCTCCTTTCATCACAGATGAAGCATTAAGTTCTTGAAGTATTTCCTTGAGGCACATACAGATTTTTTTCCCCTCCTTTCTTCTCCTCCTCACAAATGAAATTCTAAGGCATTTTAAACATCCTGCTTTCAGCCGGAAATCATTCAAAAAAAAAAAAAAAACTACAATGATGTAAACTGTTCTTGGATGCTGTCATCTAAATGTAAATCTCAATGTCATGTCCAAAATGTGTACTCTAATACATGTGAGATGCAAAACGCAGCTGGAGCCACAACGCCGCGATGGTCAATATGGAGGTTGTTCCCTCAGCCTTAACAAGAGGATGAGTGTGTGTATTCCTGCTCGAGCAGCCTGATGAAATATACATGATTCCTTTGGAAAAGCGCCACGTCGGAACCGTTGAACTGTTTCGCGAAGCTTAACCACTAACAAATGAGATTTACGCTCAAGAGTATAGTGACCTTTGATGGTGATGATATTGACACATGCATTTCGTTTGCTTACACTACATGTGTACAGGTATTATCCATGCACTGAATATTAATACTGTTGAATGAACGTACTGTACTACTAATTAGAACTGTTACTGTACTAATTAAAACCTATATTCCCTTTTGTAAAGAGGACTCAGTGTTGACGTTTTAGATGAGATTGTGTAAGGCGCAGTTTATGCTGTTTATTTTCCTGTGGTGTCAGAGGATTCGTTCTGTTTATTACTAAATGGATCTTATTTTTCAGGTTTGGCGTTTATTTCTATTACTTATTATAACTTAGAATGAGAAAAAGAAGAAGTCTGAGGAGATAAACAACACAAACAGTCACATGCTTACATAGGTTTTTAGCAAAAACCTTCATTTGAAAGGAAAAAACAGGCAAACATCACATTTAGAAACTGTCTGCTGAAACATCTGTCACCGTTTACAGACTTAACTTCCAGTGTCAACTTGGACCTTCCACACTTGGTGCACTGATCTGTTATCACAGCACTTCTATACACAGTCACAAAATGAAATCTATAGGACTTGTTTGCATGAGCATTGTGCATTTTTTAAAAAACGATTTGTTTTATTAACAGATGCTCATATTGCAATTTAAATGGGATACAAAAAAACAGATCATGTTTCAATTTGTGTTTTGGCAATTCAATGACACTCAACATGAATTTGAAATAACAAAAAAAACTGTTCATGTAGAATCATGAAGAAATGTTATTGAAATTAATTCACAAACCAAAATAATTACTTTTTATAAGCTTTTTATTAACATTTAACTGAAATCAATTTTTCCTTAAACTTAACCAAAGTGAATCATACAAATAAAACTTAATAACTTTCCCTCACTTCTTACTCCAACACTTCAATAGAAGTTTTCTCTGGCTTTAAATTAAATTAAGGCCTTTTGTTGCCAAAACCTAAATACAATCTGGACTCAAACCCTGCACTCGACTCTCAGTCCTACACATTGTGCCCTCCACCTCCCTGTAAGTCCAGAGCACTTCATAAACCTCCTGCTTATGCATTAAAAAAGGTGCAGATAATTGTGCAAATATGAAAAACACTTAAAAATCCTGTCCATGAACTTGAACCTATAGATTACATAACAAGGCTCATTCAGCCAAGACTATGATTCAGTGTTACATGAACACAGTTTTCCCGTTCAAAGAGGCATAATTAGTGACATAATTAGTTTTTACCACCTACATCTGGTAACTTTTACAACTTCTGTGATCATCTGACTGTTCATTTCTTCACTATGTCATAACAACATTTATCACATATATCCTATGCACTTAGGTTAGGGAAAAGATGACATAACCTGATCAGAAATGATGACCAAACCTACAAAATAAGGTTAAAATTAAGCGAATAAACTGAAACTGTCCTTTAAGTGAAAGTGTTACGCATGATGCCAGCTCAGTGCTCATTTGCCTTCGGTACTATACTTCGATGTTTAATGTCTAAACATTCTCTAACAAGTGAATGCTGAATTAAAAACATCTCTAAACATTTGTGAGTTTGATTTTTTTATTTATAAATGAGTCAGAATTGTACTAAAGGCAGTTTATGTTGTCAAAAGGTGGTAGAGTTACTAATTTTTAATATAGACTGTTCATATGCAGCTTTATTCTCATAATTTTTGCTTCTTTTCTGTGACTCAGAAACAGGAAAAAAAAGTGTTTTTGATGTATCTTTTGAATTATTTTCTCACTTTTTTTAGCGTTTGATTTTTCGTTTTAAAATGAGCTTACCTCTACATTTTCTGGAAGCCAGTTCTGAAAAAACACCTGTACAAAAAACTGGTTTATAGTGTTTCGTTCTGTGTCACTGTCTGTCCTTAAAGGCATCTTTGGCCCACAGTGAACTCAGGTCGCACAGAGGAGTTTAAAGCTTTGTTCTTAATGTAAAACAGACAATTAGACAGGTAGGATTTTGCTGCCTTTCACATCATTTGCAGAAAGTCCACTGAGTTTAAATCATTTTCCAACGTCATTATTGAGCTCTCGCCTCAGCTGTGTGAAGGAAACCGAGTCCCTGCTGAACTCCAGCTTTTACTTCAGAAAAGTTACTGACTCGAACATCATGGAGCTGGTTTCATTTTCTCTGGTAATAAGATCAACTGCTTATGGGTGAAACCTGTAACCTGAAGACATCAAAATCCCACATATGAGACATAAAAATAAAATCTCAACTCTTTTTTCCTTGAAATATAACTTTTCTTTTGATATGAAGTCTTTTTCTCATTTAATTTTTGGTATTATTCTTTCCTTCTTACCACACTGTGACCATAAAATCTGTCACGAAATACAAAGATGAAATAGTTGGAAAAAATAAAAATTAAAAAGTAATTTTGCGCTCAGTTGGTGCTCCATCTCCAATACATCACCAGTCTGGACATTACATGGAGAATTATTTTAGTCTTTTTGTTTTTTTGTTGCCCTTTTAAGAGGATTGTTGCTTAAAGTCAAAATAAGCATTAATTTATTAAGTTAATGGCATTTCACAAATAAAGAAAAAACATTGATTTATTCTTTCCATTGAGCCACAGAAGCAATAAAATTCAGCTAGAGGGGGAAAAAAATGCATAAATATCCTCAAATACACCTTTTTTTGTTTCCAGTCAAACTACGGCTTCTTTTGGTGCAACACTGAATAAAACATAGTTAAATGATCTCCACAGAGGCTCGGTTTTGTCAAATCCTTTATGCCTCTTCACCTTCATCCCAGGTGGAGTACCAGTGGCTTATATTGTCACTGGCATGCTGCACTTCAGGGAGACAAGCAGAATTGTTACGAGCGAGCTTAAACTGCAGGTGAGAACACACTGGGGAACCGCGTCTACGTACTGTAACCTCCCCTCCACCTCCACCTCCACCTCTCAATCTCTCTGCTGTCTTTATCGCCGTCTCCCTCCCTCCCTCCCTCCCTCCCTCGCTGCGTTTCCTCATCCCTCCATCCTTCCAACATGTGTCAAAAGAAATTCGCTCGGAATACAAATCCGTCATCCATCATGTCGGGAAATGAAGCGATGTGGTATTTCTTCATGACCAATCATCGGGTCAACCTGTGCTGTTTCACTTTGACCTGAGAGGTACATTAATAGCATTCCCTTCCGACTGACTCCGCACGGAGCAGCCGGGCCACCTGATGGGGGGGGGGGGGGGGGGGGGGGGGGGGGGGGGGGGGGGGGGGGGGGGGG
>JAPZDY010000012.1:4665057-4690225 GCA_029783645.1 Ctenochaetus hawaiiensis
TTTCTTCTTCTTCTTCTTCTTCTCATTTCATACTTTCCTCTCTGTTTTTCTCTCCTCAGTTCTGCCTCTCTCTTCCTTCCTGGGGGAGGAGACCAGAGCTGTTTAGTGCTGTTTCTCTCAGCCTGACAGATGGAGGCTATTATAACACATTTTCACTGCATTATTGTAAATAACACAGTCATGTTTTGTAGATTACTGTTCTCGAGAAAGTGCTGGGATGCAAGAGGCAGTCATATGATTTACTATGCATGCAGTGTTTTTGTGATTTAGTCATAGAGGTTTTTTTTTTTTTCACGGAGCTGCAGCGTCTTGACTGTTGTTAGATTGCACCGGTCAGTCCGGAGTGAAGTATAAAAAAAAAAACCTCTAAAGGCCAGCTCATCAAGCCTGATTTCCAATCTCACAAAGAGGAAGTGTGACTGAGTGGAATGAACCTTTTTTGGCGGGCATCAGCACTGACAGCCTCATACGCAGAGCAGTTAAGACTCTTAGTTTTTTCAACAGTATTGAAAATCTATATGAGCGGTGGCAGGTATGATATTTATTCAAAATGCACTTCCTCTCCTGATAAAAAAAAAAAAAAGAGGAGGCCGGGCTTTGCAGGGAGCTCGGCAGCTCAGAAGCTGTCTATTTTCTATGGTGGACATTCACAGTAACCAGCGATGACAGTTTCTATTTTTAAACCCCTCACTCCTCTGAGAGAAATCCAACACTGTCACAGCGGTCGGCTGGCAAAGGCAGAACTTTTTGTTAAAAATGACAGGATGGGAAAAATGTTTGTCTCGGACACTGATGATAATACATAATTATCTGTCACTGACCAAACAATATGAGGGGATGCTATGCGTGTGTGTTTACAATAAAGTTCCCATGAGTTTAAAGCATATAAATTTAAAAAAGTGAAGTAGATGCTTTATATTTTGATTTACTCTAAGACACATATGCATGATCATGTTACAGATGAGATCATCCAGCCTTCAGAAGACGTCCTTCACATAAGATACCTTGGAAAATTACTGGTGTTATTGAAACGTTGCTCGTAAGAGAACAAAACGAAAAAAAAAAGAGTTCTTTTCAAAGCCGCTAATGGCATAATGTTTATGAAGTAAACAATATAATCTCATTAAAAGCTTGTGCAATAAGTGCAATTTCCAAAACACTGATTACAGGCTATGAATATAAATATATTATGGTCCAAATGATTCGCATGAAAAGAAGCAGTGCTGAACATGTTTCATCTTGTGCATGTGAAAATATAAGCTAATTGCTATATGAAAAGGTTAAGGTCAGGATAAGCTGACATAACGGCGGTGAATCACAGAGTCGCTGTCCTGTTATGTTGCTGTGATCGCTGCCACTCTGTAACACTTTGCTGCTTCTGGTTTTTAGCTCATTATTTTGTTTTGGTTAAGTCACTTCAGTCTTTCACTGACTGACTCTCCCTGCAAAGTCAGTGGGCAGCTATTCATGGCTCACCAGTTAAAAGCTATCTGGATGCTACCTGCCCTGCATGAAACAGACCACTGAATAAACAAGTGGGGGGATGGAGAAAGATTAAGGTCTAGTAAGCAAAAGAGACCATGATGTGTGTGTGTGTGTTTTATTTATTTATTTTTTTTCCAGGAGATGGCAGACCTCAGGGTTCTTGAAAATTAGTGTTCAGCTTGACCAGAATCATCTGTGATTTCTCATTTTTGTCCAGCTCGTTCGGCAGGTTAACTCAGAGGCACAGAGGCCAGCGGCAGCAGCCAGAGGAAGCCCGGATAAACAGTGTGTTAAGCCAGAATCCACTTTTTTTTTTATCCCAGAATTTTACAAAGTGAACTCTGAGCTCTCGTCCCTCTGTAAATGAGAACAAAATTCAGTGTGACTCCAGAAGCTTCACCTCTGTGCCCGACTCTGTCCTCCAGAGCTCAAATCAGCAGCTATTTGCAAACATCTCGGTCCTTTTGCTCCACTCTGTGTTTTCAGTCGTACCTTATTTCTTTGCTAGTTAGCAAGAACTACTCAGGATTTTCATGAATGCATGAAGTCAGCATTCATTTTCACAAGATCAGTTCATGTTATTAAATTTTCCCAGAGCACCTGAATGCATTGAAAACAGGTGCAGGTGCAACAATAAAAACCACATGGCATTTTGGCGTCGCTGTTCTCATCACAATGAGACAAGGAGGCAGCTCTGAAACATTCATAAATCCACAACCTACACATGTGCACGGTCTTATACAGATTATTGCACATAAACTACGCAGCTGAAACAACTGAATATTTGTCACATTTACAATAAAAGCAAAAACAAACAGAAGGCTATAGATCGAAAAAGATGATTTGCAACCCCCTTTAATACATTTCAAATCATATTTATACATAAACGAATGTTAGCAATGGAAAAAAAGCTTGCATGAACATATTTTTCAATTATAATTTCATTAATTTCTTTCATTTCAAACACTTCTCAATCCTTTTCTCTCCTCTTTGTGCGTCTCTGTGCCGTTCTGACATGTGTATTCACCACCGGGATCAATCCTGTCTTCATTTGTAAATGTTATTTTGCACTTTTTCTTGGAGGAGAGGCACCTTTTTTTTTTCTTTTTTTTCAATTGTTAAGCTCAGCCGGAGGAGGTGTGATACACTGCTCCACCTCTGAAGGATACTCCTCAGCCATTGTGAGCACTTGGGAGAGAAGGTCACACTCTGAATATACAAGCAGGAGTTTCAGCCAGCGCTCTGAATTCATGAACAGTCAACTATACTGTAGTTTGAGAGTACAAACTGATGCTCACAATGCCCTTCATTTAGACACTTTTGCATAATGGGATAGGTATGAAAACAGTATTAATGTCGGACCAGCTGTCAGCAGGATGCATGCAGCCCATTGGGTTCGCTTTTGCTTTGGTGACATTACCGCAATAAATGCAAAGAGCGAGCGTATGCGAGGAACATTCTTTGATGCACTTGTTGGGAAACAGATGGGACTGGCTGGGTCTGTCGCATCGCTTGAGGTAGTTGTCACAGTTTACATCAAAATAGGCCATGCAGACAAATAAACCAGTGGTTATTTAAGCGATTATGTTGCTGTCACAGTTTGAAGTGTTTCTGTGTTTGCTCCACTCTGTGTGTTTTTCGTTTTGTCTCATCGCTAATATGGGATTACCCCGTTGGCATGTGCGGCAAGTTTAACTAAACATTTTTACCGTGTTAGTGCCTGAAAATAACTATACAGCCATGGGGATCCCAGCACACATTCAGGAATTTACTGTAGGAGACAAAACAGAATGAAAGAAAAACACTGAGGATTTTTTCTTTTTTATTTGTGATATCAACGAACCAGGTGGCAGAAGGTAGAAAGTAATCTAACTGACTATACATAAATGCTGGAGAGAGAGAGTGTGAAAACACTTTAAATTGGTTGGTGTGTCTGCGTTAAACGCTCATACAGGATGAAAAGCTCAGTGAGAAGCTGTCAGGGACAGTTAAAGCATTTCAAAAAACATTATTTCAAGTCCTCGATGTACAGGAAACCAATACTGTAGAAGCAAAAACACTATCTATATTTTCCTTCAGTAGTCGCATTTGATCTCCTGTTTCCTGTTGTTTTTAGCTTTAAATTTGATATAACCATCAGCATTTTTTGGTTAAATTAAGGCAGTGCATGCCCTTGTCTATAAAAGGCAACCACCACAACTGCACGTTTGGCAGAGCAGTAAATTAGCTGCACAAAACAAATCATTTTTCAAGCCTCACCGGCGGCATCGCTCCAGGGATGGTTAACGTCCCTCTGACAGTCCACAATGAAATATCTCAGCACTATTGGAGGCTTTGGTGAACCGTCCAGCAGCACCAGCAGGTCAAACCTTTGACTTAGCCAGTGAAAGAATTTCAATATTTTCCGGATGATTTAGCTCAAAATTTGGTGCATATGTTTGTGGTTTTCGGACGATTAACCTCAGTGTCTTTTCTGACCTTGAGTGCCACCATGAGGTGGAAATAAGTGGTTCAGAGTGAAATGTTTTGACGTAGGTGATGACATTTGGTATTTCCATCCTGACTTTGATGTTCTGACATTAGCATTTAGCTCATTACTCATTTCAGTCTTCTTAATTATCCTAATTTAATTATCAAAAGGCCAGGGTGGGTAGAAACACATTATAAGCAGCATTTGCTTCAAAAAGTTGTTTATTTGATGAACAGAGGAGCTGCTGGATCTCCACAGACAGAAGAGGGCGACAGGAAAGGACATTTTTTTTTTACAGCAGTTTCCCTTGAAATCGATGATATTGAACCGCCGTGGGACAAGCTCTACAGAATTACAGCCAATGGGGCTCCAGCAATAACCAGGCGCCTATAATGGGATGGCTGGCGAGGCTGTTAAAAGGCAGTGTATTATCCATCCATGAGGAATTATGGCCCATGACTCCTTATATATTTCTGTATATGGCCCAGAGTCAAAAAAGTTTGGCCAACCCTGGTTTAATAGGACACAACACAACCGCTCGCGAAATGAGACGCATGCTTTTTCCCTTTGTCAGATCATGTCGGACCAGATTTTAGGTACTAATGGTTTACTGGCTGCTCTGTATGATAAGTTCCCCCTTTATCACTGTATTTACTCAACTTTAACTGCCTCTAAATAAGTTACTCAACCATGTCCACCATTTAACTTACCTGCTACCAATCGGTACACAAATTATTAACTTGTGGATAAGGTTGCCTCATGCCACAGGAAAAAGAAATAGGCTATTACCCTGCAGGCTGTTATGGCTCGAAGACCTCTGATTTACTAGAAGCAATATTTTATGTTAGATATCTTATCACATACTCATTGTGGTACAACTGCAGGCTGTGGACCTTTGACATTAATAGCCTCTGAAGTGCGACTTCACTATGAAAGAAAAGCCTTTTTTTTCCTTTTCCTGCTTTTGTTCGGTAATTGAAAAAAAAAGGGGGGAAACTAAGAAAATCCAGAAATGTCACTGCGGTCTGTGTTGTAAATTATACTTGATCATAGCAGCCTGCGACAACCAGAAATGTGTCAGACCACATGCTTTATGAGTGAACTGTGCATATTACACATCACTTAAATGGCCATTAATGTGCTTGACCTTCAATTATTCCATCCAAAAAAGATCACACACACACACACACATCTTATCTGCTATCAGTCACAGTGAAGGAAAAGTGAATTTGAGGTTTAATGGCTGCAAAGGGCGCACACACTGTTATTAAGGGGGGAAAAAGAACAGACAAAACTGAAAAAATGCTTTGTGATTAAGCCTGTGATTCACATCTGCAACTGCTGCGTCTTTAACTTGCAATTTATTGACTAGCAGTCTTTATATACTGTAAATAATGTAGTTTTTCCTCAGACATCTGAGATTTTTAAACATAAAAGAGCTGCTGTGCCTTTTCTTTATGCCTGATAATACTTCAGTTTAAATGTCAAGGAAAAAATACTGTTGTTTTTCAGGACAAAACTTCATTTGCACTTTCAAATGAAATGTTATGCAGTAACCAAGTAATAATCTGTCTTCCAATCTAGATTTTGATAAACTTAGTACACTGATTAGAGCTGTAAGCTTCACCAGGAACATATTCAACAAACGGAGAACAAATGCTACTTAAACTTTGGTGTCAAAATCTAAATTGGCATCATTCAGTTTACATGTGACCTCCTCTTTTTCTCTGTAATTTATTCCGAATAGTCTTGCAGCATGGAGCATCCATGCAAAATCACCTCCTCCTCACCTACAGAGCTGTCTATGGACCTGTATCCCTTCACCCCCCTCCCCCTGCATAACCATGATGTGCATTATTGCTGAAACATTATTGCAGGGCTGCACTTATCTTTACACTGTCTGTCAGCACAGGTTTTCACAAGCTATCACACCTTGCAGCACCAGAAATTATGTCCATGCTCTACAATCTTCTTAATCTGTTTTCATTTGGTTCAATGTAACCCCATCACAGTGAGCTGCCTGGTTGACTACACATGAACTGCACCACTGTGATCACTCTATAATCGAAGCTTTCTGGGTATGCACGCTGAAGTGAATGAAATGTTCACAGGAAGCTAAATATAGTTCTGCCAACTGTATGCGCCTTGCATTGTTCCTTTTTACTGTGCAGGAAGATATGTGGCGCATGTAATGTGTAGCATGCCACTTTATTTACAGCACAGCTCTCTGCAATTGTGATACTAAGCACCACATATAAACAGGATAGTGGGGCCTACAGTAGAAGCTGCTGCCCTTTATATGACTCACGGCGTCTTTGAAAGGCAAATGTACATGATAATAAAATAAAATGGAAGCTTCATCGCGGTGCTGTAACCTTGTTTTGCAGCTTCAAAGTGCCAGATGATAAATTACTTTGTTCTTTGCATTTTCTGAAGCTTCTGAGGTGGACTCCGTTGAGGTTGCGAGACTTATCTGTTATCTTAATTTCCCTTCATCTCAAGGTTCAGTCTTAGCATACGCTAATAATTCCTCCATGACCTTGCCTCGCAATATGTTTGTTGATCTTGTGATTTTGATTTTAGGCGATTGCTGGCCAAGTCAACACATACAGTATTTATGCTTGTTTGATGTTACGGGAAAATCCCATGAAGGATATCTGCATACAGAGAGAATTGATTTCCATGCCTTGTCACATGAACATAGAAAAATGATTAATTCATGCTCTTGCGCTCATGTCCTTGATGTCATGTCATTATCAAGAATATCATATCTAATTAAAAACACGGTTGGCAAATATATTTTACATGAAAACAAGGGTCACATCTTTGATGCCTCGTGGACCGGAGGATTACAATAAGGTATAACTAATGCATAGTAAGTGTGTACCCAGTAACTTTATATTTTACAAGAAGAATGCAGTAATATTTAAAAAAAAAAAAAAAAGTACATCATGCTGCATTTAAAAAAAAAGAGAGACTATTGTCAGCATTATTTTGTTTTTACCAAAAAAACAGACAAAGTTACGGGGTTTGAGGATCGAAAATGCATGTTGTCAGCTGAGAAAAGAAAGAGCTGTGTGTAAATCTGTACCCTCTGTTCATAAATCCATGTGTTGCTCTCGGATTCACAACCTGTGCCCACGGTTTTAGCAATCCGTGTTGTCAATCCGTGGGCAGGGATTGCCAAAACTGTAGGCTGGAATGGCTGAACTTGTGGGCAGGGATAGCTAAACTTGGTGCAGGGATTTGTAAACTCAGAGTACGGATTTATACGTGGCTCTTTTGTTTCTCAGCTGACACCAAGGGGGCTTGATGGGGGACAGAGGCGACATTAGGATTATAGGTCCTGACAAGCTGTCTTAGTTCAGAAACACGGATAAATGTTGGAGGAGGATCAAACCTGGGAACTATAGGATTGAACGGGATGCAGACTGGAAGCTGGAGTTGGCTTTTGTCCTCCATGAGGGAATTTTGGACATGGACCTGGACTCAGACCTGACTCTGGATGTGGATCGGTCCTCTTAGGCTCCCCCTCATCCTCGTCATATTGGGTTCTGCAGGTAAAAATTACCTCAGCTGGGTATCAGTCAAAAAAGTGGTACTTCTCACCATCAACCGCTGCAAAAAGTGGTGGCAAGCCCAAGCGGTCTCTTTCAGGTTTCTGACTAAATAGGGATGATTAATGGCTGCAAATACTTGGGGCTCCAGTTTCACAATGGCAGACTGCTGCCTACATATTATTGCAATTTTAGAAATTATATGTAAGAATTTGCTTTAAGCTCATTGTGAAGTACTCAGCCTTATCAGGTATGTTCAAAGTTCTTAAAAAATATCACAGGACTAATATAAAAAGATGAGAATTTATCAGTGAATTTCAGTCCTCGCTGATCCTGCTTTTGTTCTCCCTGCTGTCCCTCTTAATATAATTCATCCCTTGCTGACTTATTGAATTATATTAGACATTATCTAAAACAAATTTCCATTTAGACTTGTATCTGTGCAGGCAGGACTGGCATTGTGTATGCAAGCCACTAATGAAAAGAGATAGTGGGACATTTTCTTATTTTAGGATAATGAAGTGAGAGTTTCTCCCTGGAGCTGGAGGTAGATATTTGTATGTCTGAGGGAATTTGGTGGTTGGTTCGCAAAAACTATGATAAAATTTATAATATCAGTAACTAGAGATGTCCTGATACCATTTTTTCCTCCCTGATTCAGAGTCTGGTCTGATAGCAGTGTGCTAATATATATATGTATACTAAGTTTTAGCCAGTGCTACTAAGCCTGAATGAATGTCGAATAATTATTTTAAGACCTGCTCGGTTCAGACCCTTTGTTAAACATGAACACATTCAATAGAAAAACAATCCCAATGCAGAAGATTGCGAGTTACAAAATTGGCAACACAAGTGCCGTCCCTTGAACCCTGCAAGGCTTGCACATCACCATGTCATTGGTGGGATTTTTCTAGTGTTAAATATTCCTAAATTGCTGACATTTTGCTAGCTCTGGCCAGCGTTACACCACAGGAAATTCATTCTTCTTCACTGCTACAATAGGAGATGCCAGTGGTAGGACAGCGTAAAATGTTATCTAGTGAAGAGTGGAAAAGAAGAATTGATTTCATGGGAAGAAAAATGGCCATTTTTATTCAGATGAAACACTTTATGGTGGATTTTATTTGTTATTTTCACCCCAATGTTTTCACCCTATTAGCCAATGGATATGCAAGTGAGTTCCTGACATGTGCTTAAAGTTTAATTAAGTTTAAAAAGTAACTTTATCTCAGTTTGGAAGTCAAAACTGAACATTGGCATCTTGTCTTGTAAATATGAGGTACTATGTTAAGTTGGATGTATTCATCAGAAATAGCAAGATGAAATAAATTTCAGGACATCATGTACTCGCTGATACCTGATGCTGCATTTTAGGCTGCATCTGAGGCATAACCCTACCCCCAGCCTTTACATTCATGTGAACCTGACAGACAAATAATTATAAGAATTGCATGTGTTTAAGGTTGGGCACTACAAAATAAGCTGCTGTCATCGGCAAGCTCAGCTCTCTAGGAAGATGGTGCATTTTCATTCTCATAATTATGAATAAGAAGACTAACACAGGAAAAAAAGAGGCTAAAAAATGTTCCTGTCCACTTTATATCCACTTACAGTGTCTGACAAATGCTTTAAAAGTATTTAACGAATACTCCCATAAAAACACATTGTTTATGTGTGTATATGTGTGTGTACTCTGAGGTGTCGGACTTTTTAAAAATAGTTTTAACCCAAAGTTTATCTGTGAAAGGTAAGCAGCTGACACTCAGTATCCTAATGGCACATTAGGCAGCATGCAGATTTCCAGTCTGATGGCGGAGCATAGCTTTTTTTTGTCTGCACCTGTTCTGAAACCGAGCGCGCAATCAAAGCCCATTCAAACATCCTTTTGATATACGAGATGGCTCGGAGGACTTGGGATTTAGTTCCCACAGGCAGACTGAAGTACCTTTGAGTCCTAATGATGTAAACTGGTGGAAAAAGAGTACAATCTGCAGTGGCATCGAGATTTAATTGCTCTCTCAATGAGACAGCACATAAAGCTGTTCTCCTGCTTCAGGACTCGACGAGAGAACGGCTGACGTTCTGCAGTCGACTCACCTCTTCATGTGTCGCCGTGATGATAATTAGAGATCACTTGGTTTGTGTTCTGGTTTGGATGAGTCTCAAATTTAAACCAACAGCTCGGCATCTGTGTCAGCAGTGTTTGTGGGTATACCGGCTGCAGGAATGAAGCGTGATGATGGGAGAGCCTGTGGTGAAGTAGGCAAAACATCAACTGCACTTATTTCCACCACAAAGGTACATGCATGTCTACGTGCACAAGTGCAGCGCTGATGTTTTGCTCTTAATCCCTCTTCCTTTTTCTCATTCACACCAACAGACACACAGGAGTATCATAAACTGTTTGCCAAGTTCAAGCTGTAACTTTAGTTCTACATTTGTTTATTTACTTGCAAATTGTGGCAAAAAATATAAAACAGAATTTAATGAGAGAACATGCAAGGCAGAAATGTGTTTCTCCAAACTAATAAACAACAGGGTCATACATGGTTTTCATGGCTTTCATGGTTAAATGAGTGCAGGGACATTAAGTGGATTATAAATTCTCTCTACAGTTTAATTTTCTCTGTTACTGATTGCAGTTTAACAGCTCATCACAGGTGTGAGACACGAAGCAGGATAATGTTTCCTCTTTCCAAAAAAAAGATCAGTATTTTAGCATCACTGGATCATAATTATCCACTTATTTTCTATCTTTCTGTGCAGTAAAATGGAATAAATTACTCGATAATACAGTCAACAAGATGCTTTAGAAAAGGCTGTAACAGTCAAGCGTTCGCCGTTATGTTTGTGTTTACACCTGTTTTAAAAGGCAGGATTGTGAGGTCCCCAAATCAATGCAGAGTCAAGTGTCACACAGTGTTTCTCATAAAAGAAATGTACTTGCCTTTGAATTCATATCAATGATATGATTTATTTTTTATTCCACTTTGCTATCTGAATGTTTACAGTGATGTCAAGTTGTACTTTGCTATGATTGATTTTTATTCAAAGCACTTAAAGGGGCTTGTTAGCTCAAGGATCAGATCATGATATAGAACTATTTCATTGAAAATGAAGAAGAGAGAACCGGACAAATGTTTTATTATTTTGTCTTTTCTCTGTTTTTAACAATTTGAAAAGAAAACTAACTAAAAACTAAAACAAAGATGCTAGTTTTCACACAGGTAGCCAACAAAGCTCTTTACACCTGGGGTTTTAGTTTCCTAAACCTAAACTGGTAGTTGTGTTGCCTAAACTTAAATCAAGCCTTAATTAAAAAGTGAAAATAAGTCATCTTGATCTGAAAAATAGTAGATTTGACTTTTGGTTTCACAGAGCCTCAAGCTTTGGTTGCAGGGACAAAAGTCTGTTGTTTAACGGATTCATCCTCTGCAACCTTTAGAGGACTGTTTCACTCTGCAAACTACATCCAAATAAAAGCACAGTGATTACATTGTGTTAATAGGATTAAGAAGCAGCGATCTACAGAGCTACAAGAAACTGTTCAGTTTCAAGCCTGTAGTCCTGAAAATAACATTGAATTATGTTTAATATAGATTAAATGGAGAAGCATGTTAAATATATTCCTAAATGTAACTGATTGAGATGGATACGTTGTTATTCTTCAGGTTTTAGTGCCTTTTTCTTGCACCTCATCATCACAGGAGTCACTACCTGTGGGGCATGTTCGCATCCAGCTGCTGACACAATCGAGCATCGAGCGTCCCCGTAACTTTGGCACTTGATGATCCAAAGCCACCGGTGCAATTTTCTTGCCTTCTTGTGATCAAATTATCAGTGAATGAAATTTCATTATGTTTTGATCTGATCACTCAGAGAGAGGGACTAAATTAGAAACAAAGCATCCCTGATCATTTATCCTTCGGAGCGTCGAGCCTTCTTTCAGCAGGGCTGTTAACGCTGAAGTGTATTCCTGTCTCAGCTCTCTGCAGATTGGTATGAACCCTCTTCCTTCTGACGGTGCACTGTCAAAATACAGTCACTTCACTGATGTGCTTTGTGGATTTACACTCGAGAATTTATCACCTGACTTGCCAGCTTTGCATTATTCATGCAGCAGGGGGAGAGAGACCGCAATCTGAATGCAGACAACGTTGTGTTCACACTCAGAGCTATATGACAGCACTGTCTTCACAATGCCCTTGTTAAAACTCCGCTTCGGGTAGGAGGCAAAGACAACCCGTAGCCTCATTACAGCCCTCGCTGCATTTGTTGAACACTAACGGTGAAGAGAAATGTGAACTGTCATTTTCATTTCCTTCTGCAAGAGTTTCTCATTCATTTAAAACAAGTCAGCAAGATGACGCTTCAACTAAACAATATTTGGGTCCATGAAAACATGTCTCATTGCAATATATGTGGTTCTTGTAAACAATCATGTCTGAAAAAACTGACTAGAAGCAAAATTTTGGTTAGTTTTGTCTTCAAAAACTATTTTCAGTGAGTCAGTATGTCCTGTGTATTCACTCAGTTATCGCTGATGGGATAAAAGATGTTGTTTAAACTGAAAAAACAATCATTATCAGCATGTAGATACGCTTACAAATAGCAAATCTCAAAATGAAAGAGATCAAATCTTCTATCAAGAGAACAACAGGAGGATAAACACACTAATAAACGATACAACAAAAGCAGCAGGCCACAGGAAACACTGGTTTGTTTTCATATAAATGCATCTGTAACTGAAACACACCTGTGTGTATGTGTGTGTGTCTTTGTGCACGTGCATGCAGGGCCTTCAAACAAAGCAAATCCTCTCCACAGGTGCAGCAACTCCTGCACTGATGGCTCTTTTTTTTTGTCCTCTTTGAAAGTTAAATGCTTGGGCGTATCTGCCGGTTTGATCCTGCAGGTGACTGCTGACTCACAGGGCTGATCACTTAACTGGGATCAGCTGGTCCCAAAACTCACAGCCGCCATAAAAGCTGCAACCTCAGACTCCTTCACAGATGTTCATTCATGTTCATGTGTTGTGTTTTGGTTCTTTATGCTGTTTATTCCCCCTTTTCTGCCCAAACTGACTCTCAAAAATCAACTCTCTCACTGCTAATATCACAGATTTCCTCATCTTCTGCAATTTTATTTCTGTCTTTGAACTTGTTAAGTCTTCCATAATTTTGATTCTCTTCTTATTTGCCTTAGCTGATGAGCCCGTCATGTCAAATGCCTTTATGTGTAATCATAAAAGAAATGCTTAATTAAAAGCATGTTTTTTTTCTTGAGATTGGAAATTTGCAATTCTGACATTTCAGTTTTTATGGACGTGAAGTCTTTGCACAAGGTTTTTCTTTTGAATTTACATATAATATTTGCTTCTTTCTCCTTTCACTTTGATTTTGTGAATTACAATTACTTATTTTACTTTAATATTACCCAAAGCCCTGAGACAACAACCTCTTTCAGTTTATGCTGCCAACATACATCATCTGTGTTGACTTTATGATGAGTAAATGTGTTAATTTGCTTGTTTTATCTTTTTTAATGCACTTTTGCATTTAAAAGGGGAAAAGATTTTCCCAGTCACTCTTTAAAGTTGTATAAAGGCAACAAAACATAGTTGATATTCCCTTTGTGGTGCACAAGGTTAAAGAAGTGATTCTGAAGTCATCATGCAGATTTCTGCATCTGCAGTAATTATAATTTTTAGGGCCTTTAAGGTACAGGATCATTTTTAATGGATTTGCAGGAAATGCTAATTGTTTTTATGTACAGTATACAAGGTTATGCAGGGCCTCAGTGCTCTGATTTTCATCAACAGTGCACTGAGTAAGAGATCATAATCATATCATGTACGAATTAAAGCTAACAAACAAGACAAGTGATCAAGTTTTATCAGCAGTGACGGTCTGCATAACGAGTGGATGGCAGATCTCATCTCGTCTGTTTAACTGCCTTGTTATACCTTTCCGATCTTCCCAGCGGATTCGAGGCTTAAGACCTGAACACATCAATGAAGTATCAGCAATCTAGAGCAGTCTTGTTAAATATAATTGGCTTTTCTTGTAAGCTCCTTTTCATACACTCGCTCCTACTGTATCACCACAGTGCCAACTACCCTCCCAGAGTGCCTGACACACTAACCTTTTCATAGTCGTCTCTAAATGGCAAAAGATCAAGAAATAGGAGTCAGTGAGCAATCTTCGCCTGGGTCTAAATGAAGTATTCTTGTATAAAATAGATGCCTGGAACCAATGTAGCAATCTCAGACCACAATGTAGTTTATCCAGAACTGTTGAGAGCAAGGGTGCGATACGTCTCACCAAAAAAGAGCCAATTGATTAAGTGCTGTATTTAATTACAGAGGAACTTCTGCCCAACTGAGCTGTGGCTGAAAATAAAGGTGAAAGACCCAAGGGAGCAGTGTAACTGTTGGTAATGAATAACTTTTTAAAAACACACTTTCAGGAAATATGGATGGATTTTGGTTTTTAGCGCTGCAAGTCCTCAGTTTATTATAGCAAACAGTTTTTGTTTCAATCTGGACAAGAATAACAAGTCTTTTTGCATGTAGTTCATTCCGATGAGTTAAATTTTGAATGCAGATGCTTTACATAAACTTCTATTGAGCAGATGCATCAAAATATAATGAAAAATGTTGGGTGATGTTTTATAAATAGGGATGAAGTGTTTGTGGCCCATGTGAAAGCAAAAGTTAATGTTCACTCATTTCAGTGTACAGCTGAAAATTAATGGATTTAACTAATTTGACTTATGTCATGTACATTAATTAATTTATGGTTGCATTAAGTCCTGCAACTTGTACGCAGATTAAAGAGAAAAAGATGGTCAGGACTATTTTTGCATCCAAGTCAGTTCTAAATGAGGCTTAAAGGAGGTCTGAGGATAAAAAGAGACCAAGACTGGAGCATATAAAGCAAAATCAGAGCTATTAAACCAAATTTCTCTGGCATTATAAATGTAAACACTTTAATACAAAAAAGCTTAAAAACTCTAAATATAAATCCTTCTTATTAGCAAACACGCCAATTTCAAATCAGGAACATCCACCTAATCAGTGCTGGGGAGTGAACTTATCAGTGCAGAGGCATCGAGCTCTGCAGATGTGATCCCTTAAACTGTTTGTGGTGAAATACTAATCATCAACATCATTATCATAATAACCAGAAGTAGCGAGTAGGATAAATTAGAATAACAGCAAAGACGTACAGAGGCAGAGAGAGATCTGTATCTGGTCTGTATCAGCTGGAAAAAAAAGGACAATCTGACTACTGTTTCAAGAACACACATAGTTTCAGTCAGGCTAGCAGAAGATCAGCAGCTGTTCTTTTCTGTTGTCGGATCATTATGACAGCTGTGGTCCCGGGCTGTTCGCAGCGAGGCTGACTGACAGGCCGAGCGCCGTCGAGCTGACAGGCTTTGCACGTCCATTGGCAGATACAGATGTCACATGCACCATAGGTCCATCTCACAGCTGGGAACGGAGAACAGGACGGTCATCACCAGAGGGCTGTGTGTGTGGGGGGATTGTGGGAGTCGGGGGAGGGGGAGGGCAGCATTGCACAAAAGCTACAGATACAGTGACCTGAAAGGCAGAAGGCTCATCATTTCTGATTCGCCGAGTGGATCACAGTTCAACAAAGATGTTTTTCCACTTTTTTTCTTTCAACATAATGTTGGAAAAAACGCGTTTTTTTTATTCCTTGAAAGCCAAACAAGCCCGCACCTGTTTGCTTCGACGCTTCACGCTGCGACAAACCGTCACACCGAAACACGTCTCGTCGCTGCAAATTTACAGAGACGTTGATTAAAATCCAAGAATGGGACACCAATTATCGGGCATGTAATGGAGAAGTTGTAAAGGCTGTCTCGGTGCGGCCGGCTCGTGCAGCCTAATTAGATGTGACAAAGTTCAACATCTCTTGGGGGTAGGATTAAGAACACATTGTGGAATGCGGACAGTTTGGACCAAATCGATTATGACACTAATCCTTGATGAATAATGAATATGGTCATTTACCAAGAACGCTGCAGGGGGTGGGAGGGGGAGTCCATTGTGTGATGATAAAACGATGCTCGGAGGTAAGCTGGGCTGGAATGAACCATTTGCTAATACATGGTAGTAATGATAGAGACCCTCTCTGCGATGATAAAGTGCAGGGGCCCTCAGGCACCTGCCAAAGACCTTTTCAAGTGATGGGTGAAAAGGCCAATCCAGGAAACCTATTTAACTAATACAGCTGAATTTGTGTAAAATACCAAGTGACACGGGTAAGTAAGCCGCTCCTCTGGGAGGATATAAACTCGGTTCCCTCAAGCTGTGGCGCTTTAATAATTTAACACATAAAAGACTACATGAGGGATGTGTTGACTGAAAATCAATTGGATGTCCACGGCCTCATATGTCTCTTTCGCAGCTTTGGCACCAGCATTTCTCTAAAAGGTGCAATAGGTTTTTCCCTGCAGGGGCTCTGTTCAGAAAGTACTTCAGGAATCCAGTGCATAACAACAGCGTACTTTTAAGAGACGCCGTGGCATCACTGAAGCCAGATATGCCTTTCCACAAGGCCAATCATTGAAATTTTATCCTTGAGCGTGGAAAAAGAGCAGTAACAAAGATGCTGCTGTGTGCCGAGCAGTGATCCAGTGATTTTATGTTTCCAACAAGATGTTCGATTTCACAAAGTGAGCCTTAAACTTTTGTTTTGTACCATGTTGGTTAATCCTATAGGATTGTATTTATGAAATAGAAATTTGTTTGAGAACGTTGCTATTTTGGAACTTCAGAATCCCTTTAGACGCAACAACAGACTCATTATAATCCTAAAAGTCATAGAGGCTTTGCAGTTGGGACACAAAACTCCAAGCAAAACACGGCAAAGCAGCCAAAAAATTCATATCTCTGACACAGCGATGAGGCTCAGACTTCTAATGAAGACAGGTTGTCTGCTGCAACAAACAGATAAAGATGTTTTCTGTTTTACACAAATAAATGTTTGTTCCTGTGATTTGCTCAAGACATAATAATAATGAGAACCGTATAATGCTAATATCAAAATAATTAACACATGCAGGCATTAATATCTTTAAGTTATTAAGGTTCTCATGCATTGCTTTTTTTAGGAGCAAAAAGTGTGATTAAAAACTTCAGAGACTATATTATGCGTGAATGAAGCACTGCACAGTAACAGCAGGTGATCCATTGACCTGAAACTTGGTTCTCCGCTAAGAACCAGAGACCGAACTTCATTTTCCAGCGAGCAGGATGGTTGAATAGGGACGACTGTGTTGTTGCAGGCAAGAAGCTTTGCACATTTCCAACATAATGCAAATGTGTTGTCATGTTTGGGCTCCTGGTTGTCATCACACCATGAGAAGATCTCTGTTTGGTTCGATTGGACAGCTCATCAGGGTGATGATCTGACCTGACGTTTAAGCCATCTTGTGCCTGTTGACGGAGATCCTCCGACATGGTGCTGCTTCTATTCAGGGGTCATGAAACTTGGGCTTAAATGATGATTAAGTGGTGTAACTTGAAAAACTTACTCATTAAAGTTATAGCTTGCATCTGATATATGCACATCATTGTGCAGTGTTCATTAATGTGCATCAGGAACAGTCTTGGAACTTTTTTGATCTCATCTCTTGAAATGCTTTAAGGCTAACATGATGTTAAAATGGATCCTGATGTGCTACATCTGTGGCGTCTCTGTGAAGTGCTCTCTATATCTATATGTGCATGTACAAATGATGGACATCTCATCTCATGTTCTAGTTTCAGGTTCAAAGATAAGTGCTCCATCTTCTTGCTTTGTTATAAAATGTTGAGACGTAAAAAGCATTTAGAGACCAGGCAGCATGAGAGTCCCACAAGAATCTGGATCCCTTTATTTCATGTCTGGAAAACTGACATTGAATAATGACACGGAAATACTGTAGGCTCTCCCGTTTGTGTTTCCCCCCCCTCTCCTCCTACACTCAACTCAGAAGATGCATGGATACAGCAGCTTTGGCGAGATCACTCAATTTGTAATAGCGCCTCAGCTGAACTTCTGATTTATGAACAGTCAGGGGTCTACGAGAGGCCATTAACTATAGGGAACATGGAGGAGAGAGATATATATAAATTAATTTAAAATCCAAGATTATAACTCTCTGTAATTTCTGGGTTCTCTGTCAAGACGTTTTTACTGGTATGAGAAATTTTCAGGGCTTGAAAGAACCCGAATTGCAGATTATATTGCACAGATTTTACAATGCCATTATTTTAATTTTAATTTATAACCTGACTTACATGCACTGCAGTAATTATAACACAAGTTAAAGCAGTTCTGAGTGCAGCATTCGGTGTGTAAATGTGCTGTTTGTGTTAAGTGCACTGATTATATGTGTGTGTTTGTGTTTCAGAGGCAGACAAAGGAGTCTAGCGTGTGTGTTTGCAGTATGGTCTGTGAGTTTTTTTTTTTTTTTTTTTTTTATGAAGTACAGCCAGGCTCAACTTTAGTTTGTTTGATTTTGATTCATTTCTATAAGTTTGGACAGAGACATTTCACGGAGCATAAGTCTGTTTTGCAAAGACACCAAAAAACTCTGCAAGGTATACTTTCAGGGCCTTGGAAGTTCCACAACGTCAAAGCGCTGATCCAAGCATTTCCATCTCCACAACGGTTGTAGTAATTTAAATGATTTGACAGGTACATCCTCTCTCCTGACAGAGGCGGGCTATTACAAAGAGTCTGTGATTCACATATGGGCTGAGTTAAGACAGCTTTGCCAGGTACGGAGGCACACAATCCTTCCCCATTCAGGGTTTATTCCCCTGAATCTGCAATTGAAGCCACAATGTAAAAATCTCTGCATGTGAAAAGGACACACAGGCAGCACAACAGATGCTCAAAGAAATATGCCGCTGTTTGCCTCGGCCAGCTGCCTAATGGAAATAACACGTTGGCCTAAGGTTTCTTATGCCATATTGCAGCTGTCAGGTGAAATCTGGTATCTCAAATTGATAACTGGTTTAAAATTATTATGGCGCTTGCTAACACCGCCAGAATGCACTGTCTCCTTTGTGTTATCCTTAAATGAAAGATCAGGTACAGCGCTGAGAAATGGGTAGCCATTTTATTCCTCACGATGCTGACACACACTTGCCTATTGATGGCACGCAGGGACATTTTCTAAGGATAAAAATCATAATTATGTAATAAAATTTGGGCTTTTTCCCAACATGAAGTGAATTAAAATGAGGTTTTTATAAATATAACAACATGATGCTGCCTGTTGATGTGAAAACTGCTGTATTGGAGGTAAATATTTGGCCACACCAGCGTTGTGAGTCTATGTGTGGCAACGTTTGCTACATCCAGACTGTGTTTCCTGTGGTGCCACCTGGATGCAGTAAAACTGTGTGTGTGTGTGAGCATGAGAGTTTAAGATGCCCACATTTACATTTATGTTCATCAGATGCAAACAAACATGTGTAGCTTACTGTTTACCAAAAACACGAGCACATTCAGTGAATATGTTCATTTTAGTGTGTTCACGCGCTGTAACATCGCGAGCTGGACAAACAGGTCACATGGTTCATTTAGCTGAGTATGAATTTCTAGTAAAGGATCAAGTCCAGGACAGTCGAGGCCAGAAAAACCTTCCCCTTGCTCTTTGTATGAATATTACTGAATAGTTGGCTGTTTATACTTTTGACTCGACACTTGCTGGAGAGCCTCATCAGCAATTATGAAATGATTCGATGCATGTGCCATTAGCTTCAGTGTCTGCAGTGCAGAGTAGATATTTTAAGAAACAATCAGACGACATTACACATTTTTTCCCAGCAGTCCTCTTTTTTTGTTCCCAAGCTGATGGAATCAGCATAAGACACAAGCAGTCGGTTGTTCTCTTTGGTCATAATTTAGCTTAAATTAGCTTTCAAAGATCAGAATCAGCTTCATTTGCCATCCACTGCGAGTGAATGCATACAGGAAATTTGACCACCAGTTTAAGCTGCTTTCAATGTGATTTCAAATGTTTCTGAGAACAATTTACATGAAAGCCAAAAAGAAAGCTGGATAAAGATGCAATTATGAACATAGACTGTAGAAATCATAGAGGAAGGTGAACATTTGACAATCCTTCAGCCTCACTGACCTACAACTCCCACACTGTACAAAGAGGAGAGCAGGAGGAGTGAATCAAAGAGCATGCGAGCATGTGTTGGGGATCTTTCTGGTGAGACAGACAATAGCTTAAGGCTGAATGTGGAGACGTTGTACGACCTCAGACAGTCTTGTAGGGCTGAGGAGGAGACGGGTTTGTAGGTCCAGGTAGAGAAATGCCATTTGATCTGTTTCTCCTTTGAGTCTGAGTCTCAGATCAGAGCAGAGGTGCAGACCTGGATATCTGGTGTTAGGACTTTGCAGAGACTGAAGGTGATTTGCAGACAGTTTTTCTCTTGGCTGACAGATCTCTAACATGATGTTTCATTAGGAGTTTCTGTTTTATAGATCGTGCCAGGAATCTTTTTAACCAACTGAAAGAAAAAATGCTTTGCTGCTAAACTGTAATTATTTGTCTCTTCCTTTACAGCAGTGACACATGACAACATGTTAGATTTAAGTGCTGTTACCTGCCGAAACCAGGAAAAAATCTGAAACAACTGAGAATTACAGAGTAAAATGACACATTTTGAAGCCCTTTTACTCAAGATGACTATCTTAAAATCCAGGTGAATCCTAAACTGTCATCACAGGTAACAGTCCCTCGTGTCACCTTAACTAGGAACATCTTAACATCATTATGTCACCCATTTAGCTGTATTACACTGGGCAAAGTAACACAGCAGCATTGAAAGATGACACTGTATCTACACAGCTGTTTGCAGGAGGCGGGGGGTCCAACCAGATGGGAATCATCAGGAGTGTAATGGGTCCACGTCCCTCTCTGAGTCATCAACAAGGAAACGGCAGTGAGAATAAACTTAGTGAGTCCTGTCAGGTTAGAAAGGTCTGAGTGACGTCAACTTGACACTTTTATGATATTTTTGTGAACAGAAGAAAAAAATCCCCCGGGGAGAAGGAAACAAAGTTTGGCTAAACCTGTTTTTTTGCTACTCAAAGAGTGATCAAGAGTTAGAAAGACTGATGGAGTGATGCACCGTATTATATGTGCATGCTAGTTTGTGTTAAAGGATAAAGTAAAGTTACCAAACTCCTCCTCTGGAAATAGTGTATATAAAAAAAAATGTGCTGCAGAAATTACATCCAGATTACCTTACATTACATCACATTTGTTTAGCTGATACTTTTATTCAAAGCAACTTACAATAAGCTTTCAAGCATGTGGATACAACCCAAAAAAAATTTAAAAAAGCAAGAAATATGCAAGTACAACAACTTCATCAAATAAGCTGAAGTGTTTTTAAAGATTTAGGGAGTTTTGGGAAGAGAAAAATATCTCTACACCCCAACACCTTCAAGGTAAAGTAACAAAAGAGGTGATGTAAGACATTAAGTAGGTTCCTCCATAATGACTCGTACTGGCCAGCGGTCGTAATAGTACATAATAACACCTCCTACTGTACGGCAGCGCCAAGTGTTGGATAAGAGGCATGGTTGGTTGGCGGTACAGTAGGGACATATAAATGAGGTTTATAATAAAGTAAGAAAATATGTTGGACAGAAATAGATTTGAACACCAGAAGTCCTCCTGTAACCCTGTTTGAGGCTCCCAGAGGAACAAAGATCAGGTCTTAAATCAATGACTTTAATGATTAGACGCAATGTGATAATCAAACTTAATTTTTTTCTTAAGCAATACTTGTGAACTCCGGTCTTTGATTTCAGAGTCCTGCGGCACATGAATGAAGCATATCATGTGATTGAAAATATGTTGCATCCAACATATAAATCCAAAGTATAAATAAATAAATTTAGCGCAATAAAAACATCATTTCAGGGAGACAGTGTCGCCCACTGTGGAGACAAGCTAGCTGGTCTATACTTGATCTTTGATGCTTTGGCTCCTTCTGTTAACACAGAACAACACATACAAGATCTGAGATGATCTCCTTTAATTAGGATCGTGTTCTACTGTGTGTTGTTCCTGCCTCTGATCCAGGAGAGCACCAGAAAGTGCCCTTAAATTAACACCAGCCTCTTCTTCTTCTTCTTCTTCTTCTTCTTCTTCTTCTAAAGTCACATCCAGTATGTGAAGCCTGGAGAATTTCCACACTTGAGTCTTCACCAAAGGGAAGAAGAAGAAGGAGAAGAAGGAGGAGATGATGGAGATGGGCTGTGATCATGATTCAAAGCAACATCTCTGGATGTGAAGTCCTGATGTGCTTCATGCTCTGATGGAAGCTTTACGACAAAAAACGCGACGGCAGATTTGTCGTTGTTGTCGTTGTTGGAGATGAAAGGACCACAAAATGATGATGACATGAGGTGACCTTTTCTGTCCCTACTGATGTGCTGTCTCACATGCTCAGACGCTGCTGACCATTATGGGTGCTGTAAAATATCTCCAGGAAGGCTGTGAATGAGGTATAAATATGCACTCGGTCGCTTTGATTACAGTGTCCTTGTCATTTCTGTTAAATCTGTTATCATGGCAACAAAATTCTGCATCATCGCCTCACATAAAGCTTTATACGAATATGTACAAAAGCGTCTACTGGTGTTTGGGACAATATCTATATTCCATCGGATAATTTATTTTCTTTCTAGGTTGTGTCACTTTAGCATCGTTAGCATCAAAGGTGCTTTTATCCTCTTGATGATGCTGTGAAGGAGTGGTGGGCTGCGTGATGAGGGGCAGCCATCGCTTTGTCAAAACGGCAGTTTCTTCTTTTTTAAAGAGCCCAATGAGAGCGTGTTTCACATAATAACAAGACATGGAGAAACTTCCTGTGGTGTCCATTAATGAGCAGAAAACATAATACTGTGGATGTAAATATAGAGAGCGAGGGGTGGGGGCGGGGTGGTGGGCGGCAAAGTGGGCTGTTAAAGCCTGAGTGCTGATTATTGATTCTGCGGTGGAAGTTGAGAGAACATAAACACATTGTCATTAACTCAGGCTCAAATTCATACAACTATTATTATAATTATTGTGTCTGTGTGTGTGTGTGTTTGTACAGCAGCCAGAGCCAATATTCACTGAGCTTTTTTTTTTTTCCTGTATTAATTATCAATTACCACTTTAACAGACTTTGGGGTGTAAAGAGTTACATTGCCAAGTTGTTACGCTGGTTGAACTGCTCTGACCTCTCTGATGTGTGAATTGATCTATAAATGTACGCAGCAGCTTAAACAACCTATGAATATTTCAAATATTGCAGCATGCAGAGTCATGGAATGAGGCATATGGTTAAATTATGCATCCTTGAGTGCTGAGCTCATTAGCCCCCAGGAGGTCCCTCTAAATAGACCACAGGCCTCATCCAGGCCTCCGTTTAGAGACTATAGAGAGAAAATAGCGTCGCAGACCGCGCTAATGGTTCTCGAAACCTGACGAAAGCAACCTGATAACGACACAATAGTCGCATAATGAAATCAAATTAGAGGCCTCCGTCTCATATTGTACCGTCCGTCTTCTAACTGCAGGCTAAGCATCCGTCTGTGAGTGATTCATAACAGCTCTTTATGAGTCATCCCCCAAAGATTGTGTGCAATAAAAGACTGCTGAGGAGGAGGAAAAGAAAAAAAATAGTGTTTGATCATGCATTCGTCCGGTGGCATGACAGTCTAATCCAATAACAGCTCCTTAAGGAGGTCACTCCTTAAAAAAAAAAAAAACTTCACAGTACGTCGCAGGCAACACAGGAAAAAGAATTACCGATGGTTATTTCCCTCATTCACCATTACAGTTATGACTGCTGCCATGGTGAGGCCGATATGTCATCCCATAACCGGTAAGAAATTTAATCTGGAGACTCCCAGTATGACCTGCCTTTTGGGGAGGTGGGGTTGAGGGTGGGGGCGGCTCACATGAACAATCTGAATGATGTAATAAGTGGCAAGTACCCTCAAGTCTACCCCAATAAATACTTCCTGTTGTAGCTTTATTTTATGACAACAGTCCCACTGTTTTCTGCCAGGAGAGACGACGCGTTTCTCTCTAACTGAAAGAGACGTGCGTTCGGCGGAGGTGTGGAGTCCCTCAGGGAGCCCTATTACTCGTAACACTGCCACAGTCTCTGCGTCTCACTACTCAGAGGGCGGGTGCCTGCTGTGATATACACCTTCACATTAGCCCCTGACAAGAAAGGGATGTTTTTGATGAACTGCAGTTCTTTGGTGACAGCCTCCTCTCTCATGAAGAATATTTACACAGCCACAAGTGGAAGGCTGTAAATAAATTGCCTTGTGGTGAACCACAAAGTCACCAGACCTTCTCCTGCAGAGACGGCGGAGATCAGGGGAGATGACAACTACTCCTCTCTGTCTTACAGTGACTGCAGCCATGGATCAATTACATTCAATGTCCTGAATAAAGAAGAAATTGCAGTTTAGCATATTTATGGCTTGTTCGGCTCCAGCCGGGACTTGTTGCAGATCGCTGTAACAAAACAAACTTGTGCTGTGTTGTCCTGTTTTTTCTCAACAAAAGTTGCTGCTGCTGCTCAGAAGGTTTTTCAGGTGTCCAGTTTAACTACTGGCAGAAAAGATGGACATGACAGCTTCTCAGAGCTGAAGCCAAAACATGTAGATCACCCTCTGGTCTCTGACTTTACTACAGTCATATAACCCATCAAACTTTTTTTTTGTGTGTGTGTGTCATTTTAGCTCCTTCGTATCACACTGCTTAATGTTCAAGTGTTAGTTTTTCTGCTAAAGTTGCTAATCTGCAAGAGAGATTGCAGTGAAAAGTTTGCCAGGGTCAGAGTTACTTTTTTATCTTTGAAAAATGTTGAAGAAAAAAAAACTTTTACAAGGCAAAAGAAATAAAAAAAAAAAAACTTTGCAAGGTAGGAAGCTACTTAGATCTGACAAACAAAATGGATCACTTGGAAAAAAGTTTTTTCTCACTTGCCTGGCAAAGCCTTCGTAGCTGTTTCTCCATCCAGGAATTTAAAATAATATGAAAAATAACCTAAAGAAATGACTGTTTATGCTCATCTGCATATATGCTGATGATACTGAATAACGCTCCTATTAAAGCCAAATCTTGCTGTATTCTGCACAGAGGTTATTGAGGTAGAAAATTTAGCATGAATTAGTCAAAAGACTTTGCTCATAAATCAGATCTTGATCTTTTTCCAATGATAAGAATCTCCAGACTCTTGACATAATGTTCCATATTTTTTCAATCACAGAGATTTAATTCATAATTTTATCTCGAACCTCTCCTGTTTTTTAAGAAGACAGGCTCAGGAATAATTACAGATTTCTGTAATGAACAACCTCCTAAATGACACAAAAATTAATATCTGTTTATGACCTTGCATCTTTGATAGTCCTAAAACTTTTTCTATTTTTTTGCTGGGAACACAGTGCAAATTAATATTGCATGACAGCAATTTGAATTCATCCGCTGCCACAGAATTCTAATAAAAAATAAGCTTCATATTGTCGAGGCTGTGAGCATTAAAAAAAAAAAAAAAAAAAAAAAAAAGGCAGGTGCTGGAGGCGCTGCATCG
>JAPZDY010000012.1:4690325-4710891 GCA_029783645.1 Ctenochaetus hawaiiensis
TCTGGGCTTCCCTGCTTAGGCTGCTGCCCCCGCGACCCGACCCCAGATAAGCGGAAGAAGATGGATGGATGGATGGACGACCTGGTGGGTCACGATTTACAGAGTAGAAGGTAAAAGCTGATTAAAAAAAAAAAAAAAAAAAAAAAAAAGGCAGGTGCTGGAGGCGCTGCATCGCATCTGATCACCACATGGAGAACGTCTGTGCCACTTACACGTTTTGAAAGCTCCTGGCTCGGTGTGATAAAATATGCAGGAGGTGCCTGATACATTATACTGAATGGCCTTAGTCAGGTACAATGCTGTTTGAGCTTGCTGCAAAAAAAAAAAATCCCTGTTACTTGTTTGTTCTGTCAGCTGTCATTTTTTTTTTGGTCTAATCTGTGGGGTTTTGTTTTGTTGGATTTCAGACTAAAGACAAAAAGGCAAACAAAAAATTGTCTCAGTGATTGTTCCGAACAGTCTGCAACACTTTGGTTTTTTATTTATTTATTTTGGTTTCCAAAGAGATGCTGGTGAACAAAGGCACAAAAATAAGCTCCGTCCATAAAAAAACAAAAGAGTCATCTCGATTTTTTGATTTTCAACATAGATGTCAATGAGGACGTGTGGGATGTGTGTGTGTGTGTGTGTGTGAGTGTGTGTCTGAAGCAGTGGTGGATTTATTGTCATCATTATCGCTGTCTAACTCTTAATTAATCAAACAGCCTATTTTCCTGAAAGCCTTTTTGTTTATTTGCCGGTTGCGCTCTGGGCCATCTGTATCAGTACAATAATTTTAATAGACTACACTATCTCACATTTAAATCTGTTGAATAAAAACACCAATTGAACGGCTGCTCGAATGACAAACACACACTGTTATTAACATCTCCTACTTGCTCTTCTGCTCCTCCTAAAACAGTTGTGGATAATACTTAAAAAAAAATGCCCGAAACACAACAACAACCCCACCCCAAAACTGGAGGAATCTTCATTTCTGAAAGTTCAGATAAGAAAAGTGAGATAAACAGAATTTTTTCTGTGGGCTGCCGCAGTAGAAGAAGATGTGATTAGAAACTCGTGGAGTCTGTTTTTTTGGAGTTTGTTCGCTCACCACAAAAAAAGAGCAGTCCACATTAGAAAAAAAAAAAATTGACTTAACAGAAAACGTTCTGCAAGTTTCACCCTCGAGCTGCGTTTTCATGGCAGGTGGTATTTGGTGATATCAAGAAGAAAATATATATTTCTAATGGGAGCAGCAAGGGTATTGAGTTTTAGTGTCTACAGCTTATAAATTGAGTGGAATAATTGCAGGCACCTGACAGTAATGGTGATTCATTTTTGCTTCTTCACCAGCAGCTGTTTTTTTTTTCCCCCCCTGTCTGTGGTGCGTTCACTTGCCCTCCCCCCCTGCATGTCACGGCTGTGCAGTTGACAGGGGCGTTTAGAGTTGTCACCCTGAAAGTACACTCTTAAATGAATCGCTCTCCTCTGTCTTAAAAGTGTCCGTGGTCGTGTTGTTGCTTACTGAGCAGGTGATGCTTTCTCATGTGAGGCAGACTCAGTGCACGGACTTTAGTTAAACAAAAAAAATGTTATTTATGTGCTGACAGTCCCACACTGTTTATTTCAATCAGGCAGGTTCACTTGTGAAACCATCCACACTGTAATTAAACTGTGCTTGGATATATTGCAAAGTAGATTGAGACATCTGTTCGTTTGTATTCACTTAGAAGTTACTCAGAATGCAGGAAGTTACTTTAAAATATTCTCATGCCAATGAATACTGATGAATACAGCATGTACAAGCAGTGCATGAACATAAGGGTCATGACAGTCACTCTGACATTAAAACTCTTTGTTACCAAATTAACACCAATATAGTTCTTATAACACTGATGTTTGTTCAGTCGTTCATTTTTCTGATAAGTTTGGTTTTCTAATTAGTCCTTTTACATCAAAAAATGGGGGTCTAACATCATGATTGACAGCTAACTTGAGAGGTTGGTACATTGATCCGTCCTCCGTACTCCAAATGAGCCAAAACAAGATGGCAGCACCTGTGCCAGGGATGTTTTGACTCCATTTTTGTCCAGTGGGAAAAGGTGGAGGCTTGTCATCCATCATTTTTTAAGCACATGTGGTGTTCTTGTTTTTTTGGACTTATGTGACTGGTATTTTTAGCCGACAGAATCTGAACTGATGATGCATTTCCTTAAAAATATATAATAAGAAATATGTTTAATTGTCAAAATTTCACAGCAAAAAAAAAAACATTTTATAGATGTTTCTGGCTGAACACAGTGAAGCGATTATGTTATGAATGCACTTATGTGTGTGGGCGTTTATATAATCAAACATCTTTTACACAAATACACAACCTAGTAATATTTTGCACACCTGTTCGAGGGTTGTCTCATGCCTCTTACACTCCATATGCTCTAATAAAGAGCTCTGAGCTTTTTATTCCTTCTCTGAGATCAGACAGCATCAGACAGATAAAAACAATGATGACTATGTACAAGCGATGTCAGATATGTGAACCGAATCTCCCTAAAACTGCTAATTATTCATTTGTAATATATAGCGAGCGTCGAAAAAACCATCTGCTAAACATATAACCTAACAAAAGTCAAGCCTTAATTGAGGAATAATACCACAATTATTCCATATATCTGTTCATAAGCTAGCAGATAAACACATAACAGTAATCTAGTGTGAATGGTCCGTGGATGATGGGACCACATGGTGAGTTCGTCTTCATCTGGCCCAGCAGGGGTGCCCGCTGGCCACTTCCCATTCTCTGAGCCCCCTTGTCAGAGCACCACTTATCTGTTCGCCCAGAATAGCGGCTGGCTTCTGCCTGGGTTCATCCTCTCCGTCCCCCGCACGCTACACTGCGGCATTCCTTTGTGATGATGAGGGCAGGCTAATACCTGTGCTATTTTGCAATGCTCAGGAGCATCTTATCGCATGCAGGCAAAATCCCTGGCCTAGGAAAGGGAGCAACTAGGCCAGTCTTGTTGGGAGGGGGCTAAGGCTGTGGTAACCGGTGGCAGGGAGGCAGCCTTATCTCGGTGTGAACAGCCATGGCACCCCTCCCTATCCGTCTAAACTCCACACAAGCCTCTCAGATTAACACCGTATTCTTCCTGCACCCCTCTACATATGCCCCTTATCCACCTCCCAAGCTCCCCAGCGCCCTTGAACAGACATCATTACAGTGATTATAACTGTTTATCAGGCTGATGTATAAAGAACAAAGCACTGGCCTGTTCAGGCGTAGCTTTGTTCTGTGTTTTTTTTTTGTGTTTGTCGGTTCATGGCTTTGTCGTGGAGGGAACGTGGAGGCCTATCAAGTGTGTGTTAACAGGCCTCCTGGGCAGGATGCTTCCCTGGACATGTGCAGGAAGTGGGATCATATACATCATCCTTGATTTAGCACAGCTTACTGTTTTTACCTTTTTTTTTATCTCTGCTGGGTGAGTCACTGTTTTCCTGCTCTGTGGTTCATCATCCAGCATCAGACATAAAAATACAAATGCTTCAGAATACACTGAGTGTTTTTTTTTTTTTTATTATTCTTCCTGGATTGGATGTTTTTTATTCATGTGCTTTTGTTGCTTTTGTCAGACTGTAAAAAACTTCACAGTGACCCGGTGTGATAAAAGCACCTTCTAAATAAATTTGCATGGCCTTGAATTGACTTGCAGTGCTTCCAGCTCCCGCAACACAGTACGCAGAGTGAAAAAATCCATTTTTCATTTTTGAGAAATCTGATTTGGGTTTTCATTACTCAATTATTCTCCACTGAAACTCAACCTTAGGGCACTCTGTCATCAGAATGAGCAGTTCTTCCTGGCAGCGTGATGCACTTAGTAACATTGGATTTTCTCCTGTCCCAAAGTACTAAAATATGCAATTATGTATATAATGCTGAGGAAGAAAATGTAATGCCAGAGGTTAACGATTTATATTTTATGTAGCGGGTCGGAGCGTCTTCTGAGCAACAAACTTTGTGATCCACAAAAAGCCAGACTGCTCTGCTCTTTCCGGCTGGCTGAACAAACTCTGAACCAGGATCCGGGCATCTGTTGATTTGAGAAGACAAACAGGCATCTTAATTAAATTCAAAGTGGTTAAATGTGCAGGCATTATTCAAATCATACCGTCTGAGAAATTAAGTTGGAATGCATTCGAAAGGGGAAGTCAAACATACTGGAAGGGGGAGGAAAATCGTTTAATTAAATCCCTATAGTTGTCATTAGCATGCGGGCTTCTGGAGCCCTGGTCACAGATTACATGTGATGTGCTAAAAAGCTGACGAGCACTTTTATTCAGAAGTTATTAACTTTTTAAGCACCCAATTACGTCTGCTGGATTGCAAGCACACAACTTATAATCTTCTAAGGCAACTTTGGCTTAGGATCATTGTCCCTCTGAAGTATGGCCAATTAAGTCCTGTTGGGGCTGACAGAGGAAACATAGAGCGTGTAATGTCAATAAGATGCTTTTTTTTTCCCCACTCCAAGAGTTAAAGCTCGACTGTTTACACAGGCAGATATACCTCCTCTCAGTTTATCCACAGCAAAGTGGGAGAACTATGCGGTGGGAACGCACACAATTAGCAAAACTGATTATTCAGCTCTCTTGTCTGCTTCCTGTGAGGCATAAAAGCAAATCGTAGCTGGAACTGTGGAGGTGATTTCAGAGCGTGACACATTTTGGGGGGGGGGTGATAAAAGGAAAAAAAAGCAAGATTCACCCCGAGAAAGACGGGAGTTTGTTTGTGATTTACCTCAGCAGATCTCTATGAAGTGCTCTTACATCTGTCCCCCTACTTGTCTTCTTGACTGCACTTTATTTACTCACTTCGTTCAGAGACTTTGTATTTTTCTCTCCTTCAACACAGGCTCTTTGAAAAAAAAGAAAAAACACAGAACACCCGTTTGTTGTTTGCGAGAGAGGAATGTGCTGAGTTGTGGCAAAAGACCGATGTTTGAAAAAGTCTGATTTTGGTCTTTTTATATACCCTGAGAGAGCGCTGACATGCTGGGAAAACAAGGCAGAACATAAAGGAAGTAATTCTCAGAAAAGCTGCAACAACATGTTTTTACAACGTTAACAAACAAAATAATCAAACAGCTGAAAAGACGGCATGTTTCCAACACAATCGCCTGGAATTAACGCGGCCTTGTACATTTCTGCAACACAAAAACATGTTAAAAAGTTACCTTTATTTATGTTTTTTTTTTAATTGAAACTTTAAATCTACATGTGTAAAGTCTGATAAGGGTTAGAAAAGATCATGTTTTGGCTAAACAGACCTGATTTACTTGCAGGAAACACTGTTGGAAACTCATGTTGTCTCCATAAAAACACCTGGTTGCTGTAGCCAGAGACATGCTGGTAAATTTCCACCATCATCTACTTCAAAACACCTGGTTCAGGTTGCTCCAAAACGTCCTGGCAGTCGCTGAAATGATCCAGGTGAAGCTGTAAACCTTCATGTGCTTTGCAGGCATCTCACAAACATGACACCCCACCAGGATCCCCTCTGATCTCACAGTGAGGACATTCAGTTGTATGGGTTACATTTACTCAACACCTCATCACATGCAATTGTTAAATATGTTCAAAAATGTCACATATGTAATGTTTTAATCCCATTTATTTGTTGTGGTTTGCAAAATCAGACACTATAAACCATTTTTTGGGGGGTGAAGGTGACCAGGAAGTTTCAAAAGTTGTTCACTGAACTTCAGTGTAAAGTAATGCAAGTTCATGCATGCAGGTTTATTTGTATTTGCACAAACAGCTGTTAACAGAAACACGTTGACACGCCGCAGCATCCGGAGGTCAGACCCGGTTAACCCATGGAGGCACATGAGCCAGGTAGGAGAGGAGGCTCACAGTGTGAAAATGTCATCAGCGAAGTGACGAGGACTTGAGGGACGTGGGTCAGCTGTCAGGCGGATGACGGGGGAAGTCCAATCCTTGACTGCCTCCCAGGGCGTGCGTCTCCGTGGCACACACACTTCCCTGCCAGGAGACAGTGTCGCACAGCTGTCCTAAGCTGTTGTGGCTCATGTCGGGATCCATCCAGCTGCCTGTTGTGACATCTTTCTCAACTTTTTAACCCAGCCGCGTTCTCTTCCCTCTAAAGCCCTGACACCGGTGTCACTTTGAGATTGATAAAGACGACATGAGCTTTAATACACTTCAGACAGGTTGCAATGAGTTCCTCTTATCTACTGAGATATTAAAAAAAATGAGCTATTGATCTGGAAAGTACATCTACTGACTGTATTCCATTTAAAATCACAGTTAGTTGGCTTAAAAAAACATGGCTTTTCTTTACATGTTAACAATTTAAATCATCTGTTCAAATTAGAAAAAAATAAAATACTGTGTGGTGGGAATAAAGCCGTGTCAAAATATCAGATTTTTATTGTAACTGCAGGATAACGGTCCCAACTTTTGTGCAATCCCACTTTTCCTCATCCCACCCGTCGCACTTTAGCGTTGATTTGAAATAACACAGAGAGAGCTCGGTCGCTTAAAAGATCCTGGGCCAAAAAGAAACTTAAATCCCCCCCCAATAAGCTACAGTAGCAACCAGGCCTGACAGCAAATCTTCGACTTAAAGCTGACGTGAAAGTGAATAGCTCTCACCCAAGCCCCCCGGTTTGACAAAACTATATTTGCTTTTAATCTTCTTATTGAGTCCAACGCCGGCCTTTTAAAGACCAATTGAAAAAATGTAAATCACATACAAATGAGGAGTGGTTCTGATTTTCTCAGTCCGCTTGTCCCTCAGTGACCATATCCAATTTTCCCGAGTTGTATTATCAGGCTTGGTGAAGTGGTCAGCACACTAAAAGGAGCTAATATCTGCAAGACCAGCTGCTCTGCCAGGGCGCAGAGAGAAAGCTCGAATCATACTCTGCTCTGTCACCCCATTTAAATGGACGGACTGGAGCTAATTTTAAATAAAGTCTAATTACGGACATGCTTTTGAAACGTAGAGAAACATAAGCTGGGGCCCCCATCCAGCGGCAATTATTCTGGGGCATAATGTGTCTTAGAAAATGGAGTGAAACAGACTGAAATGCATTAATCTTTCTTTTAACTTTCCATGGACCACATGAAGTCAAAGTTCATGAGTCATGTAATAATCCCCCCCCCACACCACTTTTTTTGAAATTTTTATCTCGTACGTCACGCGACTGCGAGACAATGATTTCAGTGTATGCATGTCCTCCATCATAAAACACTGTCAAGGAATAAACCAGCCTCCTGCCAACTAACCCCAAAATTAAATATTGAACCACTGAAATGGGAACAATTCAAATGTATATGATTTATATGATATATTCTGCTCGGTGAATGAGGGTGGAACACGGATGACTGTTTAGGCTTTTATCTTCACCAGTTCCCACTGATTATTCTCACTGTGGTAGTAAAAAAAAAAAATGTCAAAGTGCTGAAAGAGACGGAGGAAAAAGGGTAACAATGGCTCGAATGTGTAGGATGAATGCAGAAACGATGCAGTGCCATTTCTGTTATATTTTTTGGCATTTGATTGAGTGTTGCGAAACTCTTGTTTATTAAAATGTCTCGACCTTCCACCCGGCAGTTGTTTCCTGGGGGCATGTCAGTCCTTCAGCTCACTGAAACACGATGTGGGGGTGGTATTGTTGTCCTTTGCCCTCACGCTGTAAAAATCCTAGCACCTCAAAAGGCCTTTCCAACGCTGCAGGGCAAGCGCGGAAAAGCTACGCTGCCAAACAATCGACCAACTGCGGACGGAAGACGAAGGTCCGGCCATGTGATCCACGCTCAGGAAGCTCTGCAGTGTACTTACAGTAATGGTGTTGTGTCTGAGGGTTGAGATGGTTGTTAACACCATCAGATCACTTATCCAGAGTGCTGGAAGGCTGATTTTTTGAAACATGACTCCATATCTTCATTCTTCATCCTCCTGAACAATCATCACCGTATGACAGAGGCTACATATGATGAGGAAAAATGCAGATGTGAGACAAGAAAAAGGTGTTTTTCTTCATCTTGTCTGAATGCAACACACCTGACATCTCATTTTTTGTGAGGATTTAACTCAACTCAACCTTTAGGTACATATGAATGAGTCCACATTACTTCAGTGTGGTTTCCAACTGTGCAGAAGTGCTGCCAGTCACGCCACGCTGCGCACTGAAAAGCCCACATAGTGGTTTGTCTTTGATTATATGTGATTTTGGTGCATAACTGGTTGTTCCTCCTTTGGGGGGGGGGTACTTTTGAATCACGTCCCACTGTGACGACAGCCGAGCTGGAGCTGTAGTGTATTGATGCAAAAATAAATAAAAAAAACTAAACTGTGACCTCTGTCGAAAGGAAAGGTCAGAATCCTAAATGCTCCTTCCCAAAAGGCGTCCTGTCAGCTGCTATCACAAACAGTATTAACCCAGCTTGGTGGCACTCCTGCGGAAATCCCACCAGCAATTTTCACCATCTAAATGAACTGTCATTCTCTTGTCATAGTTAACTCTAACTGATTCTCAGCCACTAATCTCCTTAGCAAGATATCCCAAAAGGACACATAGATAAAAAAAGAGAGAGAGAGAGAGAGGGAAGAAGAGAAAAAAAATAAATCTCGTGGAATGATTTCATAGCAAATTCACATTTAGGTCATTTGACATTCATTGTAGTTCAAATCTGAGGGGCTGAAGGCTCGTGACAGTAATAATATTCATCATTCTGCGCAGTGTTTAATGGACATGTTGACATAATCTGCATTAACCGAGGATTTTAAATGTAGGGAGCAGTTAAGTGGCGGACACTGACGGCCATATTCCTTCAGTATTCAACTGTCATTCAACTTAAATGCACTGCTCTTCTCCACTGTGTCGCTCGTTACTAACTTGCTTAACAGTTTAAAATGTTCAATTACACAGTCGGATGACCATTATGACTACATAAGCGAGGGACACGACTGAGCCATTGAAATTGGTTTTCTTGCTGTGTTGGAATAATCTGAAATCCAAATGGTATTATGCAAATGATGATAAATATTAAGACAAAGAAAGAAATGCTGATTCGCTCGCAGCTCTGTCGTCGTTTTGCTTTATAAAAATATAAAAAATATTAACTGTAAAGCTTTTGTGATACAGTTTTCCTCAGAGCAAGAAAAACTTTGAGTCTCCAGCTGGAAACTAAAACTTTTTCCTTTTTTTTATTATTTTTTTGTCCCCCTCCCTGTTTGGCTGTCACAATCATTCAAGTTCTGTGTCAAGCTTATTTTTATCGCCACATCTTGTCAGAAGTCTATTCATCACAGTCCACATCTGTGCCGTGTGTGATTGATGCATGTGTTTGATGGCAGCCAACTGCAAAATACCTACAGCAAAAAAAAAAAAAAAAAGGTTCTCTTCACAGATTTACTTTACTTTTTTCGTCTTGTCCATGTTTTTGTTTGCACAAGCAGTCTTTCTCTCTTTTTTTTTTCTCCCACCACCAAGCATGCATCAGTCATACCGGAGCAGCCTCTTTCTGGTGATGGCTCTGTAAATAATATCCTCTCACTCAGGTAAACAAGGCTCCATCCCCAGTTCCAACCATATTATTTCCTCTGTAAACTGATTTTCATTTTGCACTGCTGACGACGACTGTGTGTCTGTTGACCCGCGTGTTGTATGTTGTTGTTGTTGTTGTTGTTGTTGTTGCTGTTGTTGTTTGCTGCATGGTCTTCTGCATCCAGGGGACTGGAATAAAGAGGCAGAAAAACACAAGCTGCACATTTAAATGAGCATCTTCCAGCCTTGTTTTTTTTTTCTTTTCTCCCAATTCCAAATAGTTGCTTGGAGACATAATTCACAGGAGATAAGGCCGCTGCTTCCTGCCATGTTCCAGTCTTCCGTTTATGACTCCATTTGCGGCAGCTTGTCCTGGGCAACTTCTTTCAAGCTCAGTGTGTTTTATTCTGTGGAGGTTGGAAAAAAAAAGGTCATGTTGTCCCACCTGTAAAAGCACAAATAAACAAATTAAGAGCCTAAATCTTTCAGTTCGTCCTGTGCAGATATCTGGAGATGGCAGCACCTGGTGCAGGTGCTGATATGAGGCTGTTAAAGGAGCAATAAGGGAGGTTTTTTTTACTGCTCCACAGCACAGAATGATCTCAGTGGTTATATTAGGGGTGTTGATCAATACCAATGACACATTGATTGCTCTACTGGTTTCGAAACTTCCTCTCCAAACTGAGCTTCAGGCAGAAATGACGACGCCAGCCCAGCTTGCAATGGCGGACATTTCTCTTTGATTTCTGCTCTAATTAGCTCCTTCACTTCATCTCAATTGTAAAAATGTAGCTTTTGTTTGTGCCAATCACGCCGTGCATTGTCATTGACGGAGGTCATTAATCCTTGATCACTTATAGCCTAATTAATCAAACCTTAATTACAAACATGTCTGACGTTTTACACATTCCTTGGACCAAAGACAAGAGAGACAGCTGGATTTATTTCAGCCATGTTTGTGTCACCGCGCCTTGTTTTTCAGCCGCTTTGACTCCTTTCACCTCTCCTCGCATCAAATGACATTGAAGCGCAGACATTTTTCTGTGTCCTATTAGTGAGTGATACAAGTGTTCCTCAATTAAGGATCTCATTAAAACATTTGATAAGTCTTCCTCTCCCTGGGGGATATCAAGAAATTAAATCCCAAGCCAGGATAAACTCACTGTCACAGTGCCAGAGCCTGACAGATCTAAGCGCCGTTTGTATGTCTGGGGAGTGGCGAAATGAGGCAGCACACACACACACACACACACACACACACACACACACTCACACACATAAGATACACTCTGTATTATGGTAGTCATTAGTCTCTACCGTGCAGGATTTAATGGTGTGGATACAGACTTGGTGCAAAGCATGGAGCGCTCAGCTTTCTGGAGCCTTTTCAACAGATATTCCTGACTAAAATGAATGACCAGCATCTTCCATCATCACTGTTTATGGAAGCTAGCTGGGCCCCTGAATAACCCAAACTAACCCTTTGCCTAACCCTTACAAAGGTTAGTAAGCCTGTAACTGAGTGCCTTTCCCTGGGTGCTGTAATAGATATGAACATGTGATCTAATCTTCTCCATCTGGTTGGGTTCTTATCTGGATAACTTGCCGATCAGCCACGTCACTGTCCCGCTTCCTCACAGCTAGCAGTTTCTGACCACATGAGCTCTCCTGACTTTGCACTATGGACAACAAGACCATGCTGTGATGGTGTTTTTCAGCTTAAAGAGGTGAATATTAAAATTTCTTGGTGGTTTCGTATATTCTCATACTTCTCCTGTCCTCCTTGTTCCAGTTGAAGCTGACTTGTTAAACTGAGTTACAGCTCAGTGCAGATGGGAGCTAACCTGGGCTCCTGTGTAACCCTACAGCTAACCCTGACCCTTCGAGGGCAAATAAGCTTGTAACTGAGTGCTTTTCTCTGGGTGTTGTAATAGATATGAAGGTGTGACCAAATCATCTCCATCTAGATGGATCCACATCTGGATAACTTCCTCACAGCTAGCAGTTTCTGACCATGTGAGCTCTCTTGACTTCACATTGTAGATAACAAGACCACATTGTGATGTTGTTTTTCAGTTTAAAAAGGTGAATATTCAGTTTATAAAGGTGAATATTCAAAGTTTTGGGTAGTTTTTTGTGTGTTTGCATGTCTCAGACATAAAAGTCCTCCTTGTTCTAGTTAAAGCTTACTTGTTGTTAAGCTGAGTAACAGCTACGCAATGCCCCCTAGTGTCATCTCAGTAGGACCCTATGACTCTTCCTTTAGCCTGAGTTAATTCCTATAGGATGCTATTATTGCACCTTAGCCGGATGATTCCCTGTTTACTGCGGAATAAATATTTGGGAGCACATAAAGTAGGCCAAGGCCAAAAGCCGACTATATTTCTCAACATTGTTTACACTGTTCTATTTATACTGTTTATCAAGTCTCCTGTTTTTCACTAAATGAATAAACAAACCTTCAATTAGAATTATTTCCTTTCTTATTCCTCCCCTTCCCAGGTGTGCAGGTAATTTCTGTATTTACTCATGCATTAGACAACTCTGCAATACAGTGCGCATTTTCACAGCAAGAAGCTAAAACAGTGTTTTGCTGTAATAAGACTGAAGGACAGAAAATTACACATTTTAGGATCCATGAATTCCTCCTGAAACGTGTGGTTGACTCAGTAGGACTCTCTTAATTTATTTACCAGGCAGAACTGCTGATTGTTGAACATCACAGACCTCTTGCAGGGAGGATTTCTGTAAGTTTGTCTCCGTTAGAATTAAAAATAAGTACAAGCGTATCATTTTTCCAGAAGAAAATGGATGTCTGACAGTTTCATGACCGAACCGATTCCCTCTACATCTTCCACATTGTATTTAACTTGTAAAAAAAATGGTCCAGCTTCAATCCTTAATGCAGTGTGAGTGTTTCATCTCATGCAATTAGTGAAATAAAATGATTCTACTTCCTTTTCACATGTCTGTGTGAGTTCAAATCACAATGAAAACATAAGAAAAAAAAGAAGGATTTCAGACCTCTGAGCGCTGTCCTCTAACAACCCTCGCAGCGCAGCCATTAAATGTGGAATTAAGTTCCAGAGAGGATACAGTTGCCCAAAGCTTTTTTCCACTTGTAACATCAACTGCGTTTAGTTTTAACAAGATGAAGAGTCTTAAGCTAATAGCGGCTACAATGTTCATTACATCCAATTCCATCACACACCATAATTTATTAAAATCCTGGATGGCATAAACAACATAATGATGGTCTTCATAATCCGTCACTCTCACCACTGGGGAAGCTTATAGTTGCTCTATTGAACAGGTCGGGGAATTAACGAATTCAGGGTTTTTCTTCTCAGTGAATGAAAGTGATGTCTCGAGTACTAATGAACGATCAAAAATCTTGTGTGCAGATGTCATTTGTGGAGTGAAAGACATGATTAATATCACCACTTGGATTTATTCTACAGGGAACAAGAATATCCACAGCAAATTTTTGGGCTTTTCTGCTATCAGATAATCAGTTTTGGCCCACAAAATTAACAGTTTGACCTGTGGGTGGTGCAAGAGAAGATCTAAAAAAAGGGTTAATCCCTTAGGAAGCATGACTGCATTTAAAGAACTTCATGTTAATCTATCAGATTTGATGTTCCTGGTAGAACCTAAATAACACAGAGACATCAGCTGCTTAGACAAACCCATAGAAATACACCTAATTAAGGTCACACAGTCTAGAACATTATTTAAATTATTAAATATTCCAGCAGCAAGCAGAACTCTGATTTTTATTCAAGCTCTGCATTAATGCACCTGCCGCATGTTAAAATCTGTAGAGACTCTTTAACTTTTTCAGGGTATTTCTTTAATGCAATTCTTAGGCTTTTGGCACAGAAACACTGTAGAAAAGATTTAAGCTCTGTGTCACAATTAATACAAGAATGTGAACTAAATTCATTAGTGAGACAAAGTAAGATATAAGTTACCTGGATTTATCTCAAATTCTGTCTTGATGCAAAACAATTAAGCAATATGTTTAAAGGAAGACATGTCCTGATTATGTACCAAACAACTGACTGGTAAAGTGAAGTGAAGTAGCTATTTTCTATAAGACTTAGGAAATAAATACTAAATTGTCATTGTAAAGCCATTTATAACATTTGAATGGCACATCTCCTCAGTGAAATACTTTAAAAAATGGTTGTATTGCGTTGACAGAAGTTATGCATGACGATGTTGATTCGTTCATTCAGAAAGAGAGAATGAAAGAGGAGAAAAAGGACAAAAAAAGGAGGTGATTGCCTGTCAGAGAATACGCAGCGTTTTCAGCGTTTAACAGCATCACTTCATGAGCCAAACAGTGCCCTTTTTTTTTTCAAATAAGAAAGAGGAGAATGATCATTTTGGACGAGCTGTGTTTTTCGAACATTGCATTACACAGTTCAATATAAGAAAGAGCCAAAACAGATGAAGTCTAACAGACAATCACATTACTGCAGGCTCCAAGCTCCTGCTGCCGCCGCCATGATGCATTTGCTTTGTGCTGTTTGAGGAAGTTGAAATGCAAATATAAGTCTAATATGCATCATCGCGAAACACCTGCATCATAATTCACCTTTGCTTAATGCATTTCGCAGCTTTGTTCGAGCCTACGTTGAAAAGAACTCAAGGACAGAGACTTTAAGCAACAGATAATGAGGATTAGACGTATGTAATTATAAATGTAATGCCACAGTGAGCGAGCATATTCATGAATATCAAAACGCCTCAACAAAGAAGTTATTCTGTCAGAGTATTGGTACGGAGAGGCTTTTTGTTTAATCCTTGTGACCTGTTTTAAGCTGCAGGAAAAGCAGTTAAACGCACAAGTTACAATTCTGCATTAAGATTAAAAATGCTGAGGCTTTGTTGTGTATTTGTCAAGTTGTGTGCTTATGTTATCCCAACTGTCTCCAATGATGTTCAAACCTGAAGAAATTTATCCTTTTATTCAAAGTAATAGTGCTGTTCTTTTGGTTACCTTTCAATGGGGACTTGGGGAAAAAAAGAACAGATAATATTTTAGAGAAAGAGGAAGGAAGAGAGTCTAAACTCCCATCTAAACATAAAACTTTAATACCTCGTCTGCGAGCATTTCTGCCTGAGTCATTCAGATAGACTTTTCTTTGACAATGGATGTTTTTTTTAAAGATCCTTTCCACTCACATAAGTGTTTTTCTTTTGTTTTTGTCCCTTTTAAAAGTCAGACCTTGACTTTACTGACATCTTTCAGCGCAAAGTTTGTCACTTGAGACGTGTTCTCACATTCTTTTACTGAAGGAGACGACGTCTGAGCGCTTGCATAAAATCAGAGATTTGACTGTAGCGAGCTGGATTTAGTGCATCATAAATTCAAAAGCCAATCACAGACAGAACAAACCTAAAACTTCCAGCGAAGAGCAACCGAGTCAGTACAGAGCGAGAGTTGGCATTAATACAATCACTCAGGCTGCGTCAACCACTTGCAGTTACAAGCTAACAAGCTAACAAACAATAAAAACCAGTAAGAGATCATAGCAACACTTAGCATTTTAAAATGACAGCTAGTCTCCTCATCAGACATCAGCTCTGATTCCCTCCATGGTTCATTTAACACTAACTCTCGCTAATGTTAGTTGTCCTGATGTGCTCGGCTCTTTTACCACCTCCTGAAACATCAGATTTTTTTTTTTAATGAGTAAAAGCTGATAAAACAGTATTTAAAACAGAATCAACACTGCACTTTTTCATGCTCATTCGTAGCAAAATGAGTCTAAATCAAACCTCCATCGACTGCTTCGCTTGAACAAAGTGAAAATTATTGCACTCGCCTCAGCCACCTGACATCACTCACATCACAAAAGGCAAAAGCACAGCACAGTCACATCACACAATAAAAGTCAATTTAGGTAATTTCTTTCATGCAGTTTATTTAAGCTTTCAAAGTAAAGTAGTGATTTTGTCACGCAGAACCATCATGCAGATCGGTTTGAGTCTGCAGGATGAACAATGTCCAGGTTTGTTCTACAAGTTTCTCAGATCCTGCGATGGCTGTTTATTTTATATACCATAACAAACTGTTCAGCTTTACTGAGTGGAGTCATTCGTAGCCTCAAGGCCATTTAGACAAGTAGGTCAAATGCATGTGAACTAAAGTCATGCAGAGAAGTGCTTAGTGCAAAAAAGCAAGCGGTACTTTATTGGTTTAATTTGTCATTCTTAATGCTATTGACCTGCTCTCTAATGTTGCTCTGTAACCATTTAACATCAAACAATGTGATCAAAAAGCAACAGGGTTGCAGAGACACAGGCGGGTCAATGAATTGCACCGTGACTAAATAAGAAGGAGCTTAATTAGCACTTTGATGTCTGCACTACCGGCAGAGCGATCAACAATCCAACACTCAAATCTAATTACACTCAAGGTGGCTGGTCATCTCTCTCTCTCTCCCTTTCAGGTGTTAAACTTGTAAAGTCTTCATGAAATGTTCGTAAAATATATTTATAGATCTTTTTTTTTTCCTCCCTCGCTTGCAGGATGGCGGCGACCTCAGAGGAAAAAGCGGTTGTTTCATTTTAAATTCACTAACAGGTGACAAAAGGAGGAGCAATTGTCGTGGAAGATGAAGTCATCCGACGTGAAGTTATCCGCGAGTCAAACCCGTATTCAGATTCTCAGCTCACCCGAGATCCTCTCATTTCTGCATACCTCAACTCAACTCTATACCGTTTCCATCTACTGCAGCCCATGCATTTAAATAGGATATTTAACTGAACTGCAGCTGCATTTTGGTATATACGGTGGTCACTTGTACAATTCAAGAAAGTCAACCTCACATTTCTAGCCCCAGGATATCACATTTTAATTTATTTATGCCTGATTCCAAGTGCATATCATGTGTCAATGAAATGCTGTATATCTCTTATGCGCCGGCGAGAATATGTTGAAGCTAAAGTTGCATTCAGAGAAAAAAAAATCTGCTGTTTTAGCAGTTCCTGATTCATGCAATGCATAGCTAAATACTGTAAATTGACACTTCCCTGTTCCATGTTGTGCATAGTTTTAATTGGTTTAATGACTGGTAGGGTAAAAAAAAAAAAAAAAAGCCCTTGGCTAAGCACTAAGCCACCAAATTAATGCAGAACAAAATACTTGGATATTGTTAGTAACAAATTACCTCGCATTTGTTGTTGTGTGTTGTGTAACCGCCTGGGGGTTTAAGGTCATGCTCTTCAGTCGTCTGGGAGAAAAAGCCTGAATATAGTTTGACAGCTTCAGGGAAGAAAAAAAAAGAAAAAAAAAGAAAAACCTCACAGGCACTGCGGAGCCGTGACTGAGCAGAGGAAATTACTTTTTACTAATACCCAGCCTGGACAAAAGCAGGCAGAACGCAGTTTGATTTGGGCGCACATCTGGGATCTCAGGTTGGGTGGATTTGGCATCGAGTAAACACACAACCAACATTTATCACAAGTCAAACACTTTGAGAAGTAAAGAACTTAGAATGATTTTTTGTTGGTAGTCAATTAAAGATGTAAGACACTTTTATATCAGTGGTTTGAAGCAGTTTTTAACCTTATAGAGGGATTTTAGATATGAGACATTTGTTAAAGAAATAAGCAGGATAGAACAGAGGAACAGAGGAAAAACAAACCGCTTGAACACAGGACGCATTTAAGTGAATATTGCACATTGCTGAATAATATACATGTACTGACGTTAGCACTAACCTGTAGTAACTGTTGTCATCGGGAACTATGTCCTTTGTTTTAACAATTATGATCCACTTCTGCCCAACATCTTGGTCCTTGACTCAGCCAGGGAATCTATGTAGAGTGCAATGGTTGCAGACTACGACACTCTTTGTGAAATAATATCTTGTGTATTTTAAAAGTTTAAGTTTTCCACTAGTGTTGAAGCAGCAGGGAACTGCACAGGTTCTTCCCAATTTCCTGGACATTGTTGTTAAAAGTGTTGTTGCATAGAGAGTAACATTAACAGCAGAAAAAGTTCACTTCAGAGGAGAGACTACATTCAAAAGCATGCATACTGTAGAGGGACACGTCAGCAGTAATGGTGGCTACTCTACCTCTGGTTATTTGCCAGATTCATCCATGGTCTTACTATTTACCTGCACAAGAACAAAACACCTCATATTTACTGCATTAATGAAGGATAATATAAATTTGTGAACTCCAGAAAGGCTCATATTTTCCATATAAACAGATAATAACTAATACAAGCAGCCTTGCAACTGGAAGCACAAAGAATCAGTTAACTTCGGGGAGTTTTTCAGATGACGCCATGAGTGGTGTTTGATATATTCTTGACCTGAGAAAGCAGTTCACCCCTTAATGTTAATGCAGAAAATCTGGAGCTAATAACTTTTGTTATATTTCTATTTTGAATTAAATGAAATTTGCAAGTCAGCTCGGAGAAAACGGACAACTGGCCTTCATAAAGTGATTCATGAATGTGTGTTTGAATTTTTCAAACTCAAATTCAAAAGATTTGGCACCTTCTGAACACTACATCACCCCCGAGATGAAGAGGGAGCTCAGAGGTCGCCTTTTTTTTTTACAGAGATGATGATCTTATTATTGCTATTGACCACTTTCACAAGGAAATCAACTCTGAAACTCAGTGATTACCAGTGAAGAAATGCAAAAACAGGGCTGATATAAACCTTTCTTCCTTTTTTTAAAGGGCTTTGTTAAGCACTGAGATGATTATTCTGCTTAACCCTTACATTTGAAAAATGATTGAATAGAGATGATATAAAAGCATGAATGAGCTTCTTGAAATCCGATTGAGAAACAGACCTGCTTTTTGCTTCTCAGCTGATAGAAACACGATTTACTGAGTTTTGAAGCTTTCTTTTTCTGATGAAAGGTCATGAACACATATTGTATCCAGTGTTTTGACTGCTCAAAAATAAAAGGATATGATGTTATTTTATCGAACCACTGAAACCATACAACTGTCTTGATGATAGATGGGCAGGATTTTTAGTGGATAGTTTAGAAATCTTTTTCAGCTTTTCAGTTTTGTAACCTAAAAAATAACAACAAGCCATGAAGTGCTTCATTAGTCCAGTCAGGTCCAACTAGGGTTCATGTTGATGTTTCATTAAAGGGGGAACCCTGCTAACCATCAGTCGATCGGCTCAATCCTGATCTCAAAGTGCAAAAGAACAAGCAAGTGTTTACATAATGATATTGATGACGAGTTAAGTCCATTTAGCTGTATCAGCAAGCTCCAATCAATTAACCAATCAAACTATTATATATGAGGAAGGTCCTGTGGCTGGTAGGTTCTTGTTCTATGTTCTTCTTTTCTTCCTCTGTGGTGGGATTTCTGTTTCAACCGACCAGTCAAATTCTCTAAATTTAAAATTGCAGCATCACAACTTTTGACTTATATTCTTTCTGCCTAAAACTCCCGATTCGATCACTTCTGGCTGTTGTTTCTTCTATATTATCTGTACTTCAGAGTTAAAGTTGAGTCAACTCCATATGTCTGTGATGTTCAGTGAGAATCAGATTACAGTTTTCCATCGTGCACCTGCTGGTTTTCCATAACCACCAGCATCCAGACTCCGCTCGATCCCGTCTTTCCTGCTGTCTTCATATGGGCCGACGCTTAATGAGTGTTTCACATCGGTGGATGTCTTTCTCTGTTGCTAACCTTGTCATAAATCTTGTTACACACTTCCAGCTGATCTCTCCCTTTTTTTAAAAAAAAAAGTAACTATTTTAATTGAACACATCACAAAAAGATGTAGAAGAGGAGCGCCACACATTAAAGCACCTAGTTAACGGTGGTTTAAACCACTGGAATGATGGTTGAGGCCAAACTGCAGGCAGATTTAACACAGAGCCCTAAAAAAAAAAAGTCCTTGAAAATATGCAAGACTCAAGACTATGCAAGACTGTGCTCAAATTAGAGCAGGGATCCCGTGCTGCCCGATATGTGGCTGAGTAAAAAAGAAACCAGAGGGAACGTGGGTCTGTGCGCCCTCACACTGCTCTGCTCAATGCTTAATCAGCCACACAGTGTGACAAATACAGCTAAAACGGACACTGTCACAACGGGCTACGAAGAATCACCGCGACTGTCTCAAGTCTGTCACACACATGAAATAAAAGAGCTCTAGTGCACCATTCCGACACATCGAGTACACCCTTTCCTCCTAAAATGAAGAGCATTTAAGGCTAATGCATGATCCGTAATGTTACAGTGTGTCACGATTGGCATGAGGTTGGACAAGTCTGATTGAAAAGGGCAGCTGCTGGGCACAGCTCAGGACCAGGACTGTCCTCCACTTCATTTAGAGGCAAAAAGAGAAATAAAAAATTTCTCACACAGAAACAGATCATTGAGCACAGAGCGTTCAGAGCGAGCACAGATCCTCATCTCGCAAGAGAGATAGAGAGAGAGAGAGAGAGCGAGGCCAAGCGCAAAAGGACTTGCCCCAGTGAACAAATAAACTGCTATCAGCCCAAGGGGAATAGATCACAAAGGATAGATCCGAGGTAAGAGTATCTGGCATTGTTAACCCTGAACCGCCGGGACAAAGGAGCATTAAACCAATCCAGGCTAAGGCTCATCTGAAATACCTGGTGCCATTTTCCAAGGCTCAGTGTTTGAGCCCCCTCAGTTTTACCTGGACTCTTGCCCATCTTCCCTTCTTCCTCCAGCCTCTGCAGGACTTTGGTGTGCAGGCACAAACAGTGGAAATGACTATCCAAGAACCCCATCCAACTGATTTGTACTAATATCATCCCCCATGGAAGTTTCTGGTTAGGAAATCCTGGATATAGAGAGCTGGCATCTTGGACAACAAGGTGGATGAACTGCTGAAGCCTCCTGGAGTGGAATCATTACTTTGTAGGAACAAGAAAGGCAGAACTCTTGTAACTCTTAGAATTTTTTATTTTCACAAAAGAGCAACTGCTGCAAGAAGATTATTTGGATTTTTTTTTTGTTTAAACAGTCACTTTGC